>PPHD01000566.1:0-59600 GCA_002909625.1 Bambusicola thoracicus | reverse complement strand
CACACAGAATCACATTAAAGGAAAATGGAAATAATAACTATTCATTACAATTGATACAGAGCCACTGCTGCCAAAGGCTAAGAAACCCTTCTGCCATGACTGGAATGGAGGAGAAGTTCCATGGCCAGGATTTTATTCCTCATGCCCCTTTGTTAAAATGATCATGCCTGGTCCAATGGCCGATTAATGAATGGCACGTGGGAAATCTACAGTTGCCAATATAGTTCCATCTGAAAAGACCCAGATGAGTATTTATTATTACTGTCAGCAACTATGAATGAACATTAGCTTTTATATCCCCGTAAATGTGGTCATTACTGGAAAATGTCATTTACAGTCTTACATGTAAGACCTTTCAAGATATCTAATTGTAAATAAAATGAGACACACACATGTTGGCAGGCATAGTGAGACCTTAATCCTATATCCTGTATCCTAGGAAGGTACAGAGACTGCCAGCCAATGGACTGTACTGGTGCTGCACTACAACAGGATTCAGACAGTCCTTCTTTGGCCTGCAAGAATTTTCCCAATTTGGGCTTCACCAAAGAAGGTTTTTTTGTTATTAAAAGTGTCATTTTGATGACCTGGAATTTTGTCACAAAAATGAATAGGTGAAAATGCCTCAATTTGCACCAGAGAAGGTTTAGATTGGACATTAGGAAGAAGGAAAGGGCGGTCAAAGAATGGAATGGACTGCTCAAGGGAGGGGAGGGGAGCAGTCCCTATCCCAGAGGTATCCCCCCCACAGGGACTGAGTATGTGGCACCATGAGGGACATGATTTAGGGATGGGACTCAGTAGGTCATGTTGTTGGTTGGACCTGGTGATCTTGAAGGCCTTTTCCAATCTAGATGATTATATGAAATGACAGCTTATTTATTTATTTATTTGTACTTAGTGAGACCGGAGGCAGCTAAGACTCTCTTCTGTGTTATGCTAGGTGCAGGCTCTTCTCTTGTTTGTTTAAAAGTGATTCAACATGAAAAGTTGAGGTTGAATCAAGTATCAGTTACATAAATTCACTGCTCCTCATCGACAGGGACTAAACATTTCTCATAGAATACATAGCATGACCTCAAAGTTACACACTTAGTTTAACTATAGTTACAATTAACATTCTGACACAAAAGAGAAAGCTAATAAAAACAGGTGTTTGTCAAAAACTAATAATAAGGAGGCTTTCAGCAAATGAAGCCTTAGAGATGCTCTCTGCAGTTGCCTCCTTGGAACAGCTGACAACAAGCAGAGCCGTCTGACTCACTGGAAGGAAGGCTGATTTTTGTAGAACACCGAAATTTCATGTGCTCCCTCAGCTAACTTTGCCATGTGTAGATACAAGGGTGACTGAAATGTGACCTCCAGGAAAACAACCAACCACCCACCTTCTAAAATAACACCATCAAAAAAGTTGAGTATGTGCTAATAGTAATGGGAGAGAGTGGTGGCCATTAACTGTGCTGGTGGCAGGCCTGTTGAGGTTAAAGGCATGGCTGCAGTTTTCTCTCTAGTGATTGAATCTACACCAGCAGGTCATTAGTGAGCAGGATTTAACAGGCTCCCAAACTACATCTTGTCTCCTTGAAGTGCAATGCAGAATTTGACTGCTGGAAAAATAGCTGTGTTTTGGCTGAGATAACATTCTGAAAAGGAGATTCCATAATAAGGAAAACAAGAGCCGGGAGAGCCCTCTTCAAAAAGGTACAGATCCAAAAACAGACGCAGTCCTGAACCTAAATTACACTTGCACTGCACAACGTTTGTTTTCAAAACCCACTGTAAGACTATTTCTAGACAAAAGAGCAATAAACAATCATTGTTCCAACTCTGCTCATTCCTTCAGGCTCATTAAAGACATTCTGAGACACAACAGTTTTTGATCTCAGGCATTGCTACAAGGCAACTGCATGTTTCAAATGAGACATTCATTCCTAATGAAACAAACCTCTGTGTAAGTTGAGTCAGCCCCTGACATGCAGAGTCCTTAATTGCTTACCTTTTAGGAGCAGGTCAAATTTTTGAAAGTAGTTTCTCAAAGCAACCCAGACATTCCGTATTGACTGCGGTGCTGCAATACACAGCTGCAAAACTTGCTGATTTATTTCCCCACTTTGTGTGCATTCTGAAATCAAGAAGAAATCCCATACAGGAAAAAAACAAAACAACCCCCAAACCCACAGGAGCAGCACCTCAGCCCTGGAGCAGAGCACAAAAAAGTTTAACAGGGGAACAGAGAGGAAATCCAGGCATAACTGAAAGTTTAGCCAAGCAGCCCAAGAGAGCTTGCTCCCTGCCCGCAGTCCTGGCTAAAGGTGCCTCTCCGAGCAGAATTCACGGAGGCTCCCAGCTCCTCGGAGCAGATGGTATTCACACATTATTCCCCACCAGCAGCATTCCCTACGCCAATCAGGAGGCGGCACTGAAAAGCCAAGCGCTTCCCAGACTCTGTTACAGTTTTCAATAGCTATAGCACAAGATGAATGACTCAGAAAATGAATAAGCAGGGAAAATAGAACACGCCTCTCTCCCAGTCAGAGGCACAGGCAGGCGGTTCAGCAGCCCGGAGTGTACTCAGCACTGGTATTGAGTTGAATGCACCTGTTTTATCCTAAACCCTAAATGCTGATTGCATTTGCTGTATCTTTAATTTCCGTTGTCAGCCTAATCTTGAGTTGGAAGTCACAACAAGAACTCAATCTTTGTTGTTTTTTCTTCAACCATAAAAGCTACAAACATTTGAAAGTCAAAAAGGACGAACTGTATGTGTGGTCTTCCAGACAAGCAACTTCAGGCATCTCAGTGAAGCCTCTCATCTATGCTGAATCCATCCATTAATATCTCTATGATTAAGACCTAACTTCTTGGATCTTGAAAATGGTATAAACAGGAAAGTTAGCTTGGAGATGGTGTCTCCTAAGCAGAGCAGTATTTCCTCTGGTTCTACCTAAGGCTTACCAGAAAAGTTTAAATAACAATAAAATGAGCACATCTGGGAAGTAATGAACTTTCAGGTGAAGTAAAACCGCTACCCGGAAGCTGAGAAAATGACCCTGCAAACAATTCCCATCGGCTCTGTGTAGCTGATGCACCACTGCAACTGCCTCACCCAGGGGTCGCTTTTCAGTGCTGCTGCACAGCTCAGTGCCTGGCTTTTCCTGACAGCTGCAAGGGAGTGGTAAGGGATGATCTGCTGAACCACGCAAGTCACCCATAGAAGCATTGCAGGACACTGGCAGTTTTCTCCCTGTATGAGCTTCCAAAACATCCTGAACTTCTCTTTATTTTTACAAGAGAAAACACTGCAAGAAGATAACATTGCCTTTAATGTTCCTGTGCCAGCTCTCACTGCAGTCTACATACAAAGCTTTTATTGCTGCCACTGAGAAATTAACTCTGGGTTAGCCAAAAACACACTGCAGTGGGATGAGTGGAATCAGTGAAACCATTTGGGGTGAGCAGAACTCCTGCAGGTCCCCTCAGACATTCTCAGATCTTTGTCTATGGCTGTAAATTGATCCTTTGCATTCCTGTCTGACACATGAACTGTGAAAAACTCTGAATCAGAGATGTTCTCTGCCATGAGTAATGCTCATTTCTGCAAACTATAAGAGACAACAAAATACTGTGAAGCATGGCCTAAAATTTACTATTATTATTTTGAGTCAAAAATGCATATTTATTTATTCTGGCACAAGTAAGAAAACTCTATTTGCATCTTATTTCCTTGTTTCAAAACACTGAGCATCAGGATTTCCCCAGCTTGGATGAAGTGTAGGACCTACATGCAGAGGCACCAGTGTGCTGCACACGCCATGCTGTGCCCACCAGAGGTTCAGCGAACAAAGCCCTCACGTAGTGCTACAGCACAAAGAAGAATGGTTGGTGTTACTGCATCTACCACAGCTGTCTACCAACTTCCCAACTACCTCTAGAAAAATATTTAAAGGTGTAAAACAAATAGAAGCCTATGGAGATCTGGTAGGAAAACAAACATTTCTTGAAGCTTTCTTTTGGCAGACATTTTCTGATCGCTGCACTAAGCTCTGTGGCTGCCAGCATCATTGACTACTGACTCACTTAGCAAGGCATCTGGTGGGCCTCCAAGTCTGTATCAGCAGTAGCAGTGCTTTGCAATTAGATCTTCTGCATGTGCTAGCTCCTTGGAGCTGCTCGGAGGGGAAGCATATCTAAATGTAAACATTATCACCATGATGCTCTAACTGACATGATAACTACATGTGTGTGTTGAGGAACCTCCTTGACAAACATCCCAGTCAGACACAATAAAGAACAGTATAGCGAGGTACTGCACCTATCTTTAAGCACTTATGTATTCCTTGCATCCCTAACATACAGCACAGTCATTTGACACAGATGGAGAACATCAGCTGTCATCAGTCCCTCAAGGCATCACCAGAACAGGAGGCTGCTGTTCAACACGGTCGTAGTTCCACGTATGGGATCACAGCAACCCTTGTTAAAGGTCTCAGAAAAGGCCTCAGTAAGGACTTACAGTCTCCACTGCAGCTTCTCCAGTTATCTGCTACCAGAACGTCAAGAATTCAAAAGTTTCTGACCTGCAAATATTCACCTCTCACTGAATTCACCTCCCCAGCAGCCAGCTGGTGCTGTAGGAAGTTCTCTGAGTTCTCTCTTTATGAGAGAGGACTGGAAGCCTCTGCTGCAATGCCATGCTTTGGAGTTGGTCTTTTTGGAAGCAAAATGAAAGAGGTTCTGAAAATGCTTGACTATGAAAAATCCCTTTCCTTAATACTGAAAAAATGAAGACTCCACTTAAAATGTTTCCAAGTATGGACGGTTACATTCCATTCATCCAACATTCCTTGGTGATTGCATAGAGATGGCTCTCCCTTACTGTGTGTTATTGGCTGGGGGGGTGCTTGTTTTGTGATCAGCTTGACCATCTTCTGCAGACTTCAGTAGTGAGAGAAAGGAACAGACTGCATGCAGTGGTCATTCATATTTTATTTCTAAACTTGGAGATGGTAGAATGCACTCTACAAACCATTGCATAGTAATCTTGTTACTCTTTGGCTTCCAGTTCCCCCGGTGTTCTCTGCCTTTTTGATACTGCTGAACAATTTACTAAAGCTATGCTGGATCTTTCCGTTTCACTGCATACAGTAAATTACACTGAAGTTTCCAGAGAGTGCTTATATCTATTTTTGAATCTTTCTCTTCAATGCAGAAAGTTCTAGGGACAATAAAGAAAGCCAATTACACCCTCCTACCTATGTTAGACACTGTAATGTTTGCTCTACTTGCCACACAGTCACTGACAGTTCAGGCAGATTCTATTTCCAGCAGTGATCACGACACATACTTGGATCATTTCTTTAGAGTACACTCCACATCGGTCATACTGCTTGTAGGCTCCCCAGCCAATGATGCTGAAGAGTGGCTTAATGTTACCTTCAGGGCTAAGCTGTCGCTATTTCAGATGTTCACCAATAAATAATGCCATCACGTAGGACACGTTATCTGAATTTGTCACCAGCATTTCTTATGTGCAGACACTGCGCGTTGTCCTTGGCCACCAAGATTTAACACTCTTCTTCCATAAAAAAAACTATTTTCTCCTTCCGTTCCACCGTTCGGCACAGCACATCTTCCATATGAGTTATGAGTTATAGTTAGAACCTGTATATGGCACTGGTAAAACGAAGAAAACTACAGCACACTGTAAAGAAAAGGACAGCCACCCCAAGTGTGCCTACTGCTGTTATGCACAATTCATCAGAATTCAATCTGCATCTGTCTGCTCTGAGCATTGCATTGGCATTCATCTTTCTCTTTCCAATTTTTCCTGCCACCAAACACGTGCTTCCTTACTTCTCTGTTCTCAGAAGTCATGAAGATAGACATGGGATGAGAACTGTAGCAGAGAAAGAAGAATGATGCATATCTGTCTCAATGCTCAATAGCACCCAGCTAGCTCAGCCTTGAAAACTGAAATTGACTAAGTATGATTTTACTGAACCACTGTAGCCAAAAGACAGACCTCACTTATGTCATGGAATATCCAGAAAAAACACTTTGTTAAACAATCTGGTTACTCAGGGAGGGTTAGAATGAATACTTCTGGTAATAAGATATACTTTGTTTTTTTAATGCATTGAATCAACTTCTGTTTTCCTATTACTCGCTTCTGCTTTTCTCTCTACCAAATGCGATCTTTAATGCACTTTAAGGTGTTGCTGAGGTTCAGGTTTCCTTACTGCTCTGTACTATTGATTGAAGGGTTTAGCTTACCAGCAGCCTGGCTGTCATTCATGCAATCCTCCTGGCTCATTGTGCACGGTGGAGTTTGAAAAATACATGCCACAGTTGTTGTACTATCAAAGCACAATGGTTTAACTCCGTCCCTTTGTGGTACACAATTTGTATCTGTGATTCACACTCATGGTGTAGGGAATATGATTCCACTAAAACCAATTGCTGAAATTTGGTCTGCAAGGTTCTTCCAGAAAACATTGTGCCTTTAAAAGCCTAATAACTCATCCATGTGGAAACAGTCAGGCTATACAGCGGGACAAATTCAGGGGTGATAGTAGTGCTCACAGTAGATATAAAAACTCTAATTTAAGCAATTAGAAGACACAAGAAATGCACAATTCACAGATACTTTGTGCTCAAGAGTTTGTACACAAATGCAACGTCTTATAAATCTTCACCAGCTCACAAAAGCTGCCGAGTTGCCTTTCGCTCTTACAGCAAGTGGCTTCAGTACAGCAGGGAAATCTGTAGCTCTGATATGTCATCCCTCTGAAAAGGGTAATTTAAGGTTATGGGTTCAGAATCAGCACATTCTTCTGCACTTTTCTTCCAAAAAAGAAGTTTCTCTTTTCTTTTTGGTGTAGAGAATCAAGTAAATCCATACCAGTACATTAAAAAGGACACACCAAAAAGTTAGAGCTGTGAGCCGTCACAGAATGACAATACTCTCTCCTTAAATTTGGAGAGCAAAAAAGGTCTGTGCTGTAATGATTTATAAAAGCCTTACAAGAATGTGTAGCTTTATGTGAGCCCTTATCCTAGGGAAACATGGAGAAAAGCTACAGAACTTTGTCCCCTTTCACCAACATCAACATGGACAGCAACCTACCAAGCTCGTGTTCAAATCAGTGTGAGTATCACAGCTCAATGAGGGACCTCAGCAAAACACCCCAATGACCATTTCACCCACAGCTGATCGTTTTTCATTGTATTCCAGGGCCATTTGTGTCAAGGCAACTAACACAGCTGAATTCTCAACTCAGGACCCTGAGAAATGAGCTGCTCCTCCTCTGGCCCAATCACAGGCACCTTTAATACAGCTATGTATCTTTAATACATCTATGTAGCTTTAATACACTCTTCAATACGTCTATGAGGTATCTATGCAAAAGTCTGGCAACCCAGGTTGATTAGGAAGGAATACTGTGTGCAGAAATGAGCTACAGCTTTCCTGGTCTCGAATATTTCACTGAGGTCCTTGCAGATGACTTTGTATATCCCTCCAAGCAAGTGAAAGGGATGCGAGAGGGGAGAGGAGCAATTCTAAAGCATGTTACCGACACGTGTTCTGCAGAACAGCTTTTGCTGTCATCAGTGATCCATTCACTGGGCTGTCCTACAGCAACTAAGTAAGAATGAATGAACTGACTCTGAATTCTAAGATCAGGTGGATGGTAAACCACAAAGGACTATCTAGTAAATCAATAATGAAATATCAGGTTCCGTCCTGACAGCAGCAGAAGGAATTTGATTAGACATTCTTGAAGGCAAAAAAGGCACTTTTGCAGAAAGCAGCTTAAGTAAGGGTCAGTTCCCAAGACATTAATGTTTGTCACATGGGCAGCACAGTGAGATAAACACAATGGTTAGCAGTGCTCAGAGCAGCTCAGTAGCTGTGTGACAACAGAAGGGACAAAAGACTGCTTTGTGAATGACAGCTGCCAGAAAACCTTCTCAAAGGAAAAGCCTATCTTACCAGCATCCAGGGTTGTTGCTTGGAAAACTTTCTACTTAATGAATTCATGCAAAAATGAGGTGTGGCATACCACATCCATAGACCAGTCCCTCAGATTCAGTGGTCCTGCAGCTCCAGCAGCATAGCTTCGGATGCAGTTGACCTTCTGACCAACAAATGCTCAATACACATGTTGAATGTATACAGTGCATACATTCTAAATTTAGTGAGCCATTTAAACATATTGGAGAAACAAAAGTTACCCTTATACTTCCCAAAGAATCACAATAGTCTCGGTGACTCCTAAAATCCAGATTCTAACACTGGGACAGAAAGAATACTTGCTAATATGTTTGTTAGCCTCAGTCCAAAATACACATGCAATTCTCTGACAGTCCTGAAACTTCTTGCTGTTGAGGAGAAAACAAGATTCAATCCTATGTCCTGGTGGTATAAGAGGAAGTGTAACAAAACTACATTTAAATAAATGAGAATAGATCACTGAAGTTAAAAACTGTATTCTACCTTCTGAAGCTTTTCAGCTCAATCTTATCATTTCAAGCAATACTGAATTCTGCCTGTGATAGCTTTATACAATTCAACTTCAGCATGGCACAGAGCCCAAAACACAGCAATGCTGCCCACTTATATCTCTCCAGTCAACTGTTCACATAGCTTAAATGTTACTTCATTCCTTCAGCCACATTCCTCCTGCACAGCTTTAGTTCTACCGTGATATTAACACTGCAGCTACATCGTGCTTCCAGCTCCAGGTTATCAGCAGAAAATACGCTGTGGGAATTCCATGGGTCGTTCTTCAACCATACGTACACAGAAAGTAAAACACTTGGTGGATTTCAAACTGCATATAATCTAGCACTAAATACATATTAAAGAGCTGAGAATCAATGTATTCTAATTCGTTATCTTAAATTGTTCTCCAAATGTAAACAATTTCTTGTCCTCGATGCAATCAATCCATTCTATTAACAGAGAAAAAAAGATTCCCAATTGCAAACAACTTTTCACCCCAATTTATGCCTTTTGTATGCATTCTAATAGACCAGATAGCAGAACATCAGCATGTGGAATGCTATAAACCCAGGGAATAGCTGCAGTTTTAACCACAGATTTTAATTCCAGGGTGAGTTGATGTGGTCCACAGCTAAATATATCCTTCTAAGTAAATTACTCACTGCAACTGCCTTTAGGAAAGCTTTCTGCAGATAAAGAAGCTGTTTCCGAATGCTGCGTTTGACAGCACATACAGCATGAACTTACATTCTTTTCTCACTGGCAAAAAGACCCCCAAACTGAATAACGTAGAAAGCATAGGTTACTTTCCACTCTGCAAAAGCTTCCCAGGAGACAGGTTAATGAGGAAAGCACCAATTCTGCAGATCCCTGCCCCTTACAATGCTCTGTATCTGTCAGTCTACTATGTCTACCTCCAAACCTTGTAAACAAAGTGATTTTTAAGATAATGTGAAGCACATTACCACATTCATTTCTACTGATCCATGCAGAAGCCAGTAAAAGCACATGCCTAGCCCTGTCCTTAAGGAGGATGTGCAACTCAGACACTCTTTCACTATCCTTTTTTTTCTCTTCTCTATGTTTTCTACTTCTTACCATTGGAGTTTTCCTGGTCCAAGGGATTATCTGGTTCCATTACTTCAAATAAAAGCATCCAACATGCAGTTCTCCATGCAGCAGAGGCATAAAAACACAGCAGTTGCCTAAGCTGATTCACCTGATTTATGAATTAGTGCTGCATCCATAAGAGGCTGTGTTTCTTCTTTTGTATTACATCTGGCTGCTTTTCCAACTAGATGGCTGGGTATTACAGCATGCAGGCCTTTTTCCAGCATCCTCTTAATGCATTATATTTAAAGTAGCAGCAACCTTTTTCTCCCATCCCCCAGAATAGTTACAGCAATGTAAGTAGGCTGAGCTGGCAGAGAGCAGAGCTCATTCAGAACAGGACCTGCAAGCGTTCTCCGATTCGTGTTGCTGCATAAAGCGAATGATTGATACAATAAAAAGTAAGTGGGCTTTGACACAGTACAGTACGCACTGCAGAAAATCGCACCAAAGCCAGCAAAGGTCTTGAGGGTTTGGGGAATGCCTCCTCGAAGCCACCAGTACCCACCCCCTCACACACCAGCACAAATTATGTCCTGTTCCCTCCTCCCCCTTCCCCCCCCCCTCCAATCTTTTATAACCCTGGATCTCCTCCAGCAATAGTCTGCTGCTTTACTCGGTTTATAATAAACTCTGCCATTCCCTTGTGTCCCCAGGGCTGTCTTGGAAAGGAAAGAGGCTGTTTGCAGAATGAATAGAGCAGCCACTGCCCACCAGGGGGGCAAATGGGTGACTGCACTGAGCAGCTGGAACTTGCTGCAGCAACAGCTTTCTGCTGGACACCTCGTCCTGCATTCACCTCCTTTGCCAAGCTAGGAGCTGCTGCTGAGTTGTTTTTCTGAGCTAGGGGACAAGTACTGCCTTTGCCAGAATCATATGGCAAATTATACCATGTTCTGGAGCTGCAAACTCTTAACAGAGTCAATATTACTTGGTACTTAGACCACAGTATTAGGAGTCAGGTCACCTTTACTCTGCCACTGGGTCTGCCATCAACACCCTGAGACTCCACATAATTCAGAACTCTTTTATGTGCCTCAATTTTCTATAATATAGATATTGAAATATGTCTGATCTCACAGTAATACTGCTAAAAGTTCCAGCTTTAAGCACTTTGAATTGGGTAAATGGCACAGTGCAAGGACTGAGGAAGAGGACCTGTCCCATCACCCAGCTCAGGAATACAAAATCTTATTTTCTCCAAAGCCATATCCCGAAATAACTGAAAAAGATATCAATGTGCAGCTATAAGACAAGATGTCTCTGTAAAAGCTGAAGTTATACTGCCATTACAACAACCCTGGAAGAATTCTCCAAACCCAGACTTTCAGGGTCAATTCTACCTTGACCTTGTGATTCAAACTCTTTCCTTAATACCAGCAAAGACATAAGGACCACCTTGTTTGTTAATAATTCTTTTGATTAAATCTAAGGCAAGGATCACTCTGCACAGATTTGGTGTGTTTTGGGTTTGCCATGGCTGATGACACGGAAATCAAAGGCAGACAACAGAGTGCAGGGTCTGCTGCTGTGGTGCCCCTGGGTGATGCTTTGCCTTCCTTGCTCACTCTGTACAGTCTATAACTTGTGCTTTAGAGCTAACTCTTCATGCCTGGCGCTACAAGCTGTAGGCGGACAAATGAATGGCTGGCTGAAGGGAGAAAAACACGCCGTTCTGTATGGAGAAATTAACCTAGCAGGTTGATATGACTCTACTGTAATTGTACCTTACAAAAACACTTTAGTACTGTTCCTGAGAATTATGCCATATTAATAGAAGAAAAACTAATTTCCATCTATTTGTTTTAAGTATTGCACAGTATATAGCCCCTATTAAATAATGTTCTGAGATCTCTGCCTTGGTCTAAATTACAGTGCTGCAAACCCTGTATTCTCTCTCCTAGCACCCTATGCTCCCTATGTTCTTTACAACTTCTCTACTTCTCCCCCTCACTGACAAAACAAAAAGCCTCCCTCTTTCCACCTTCCCCACAAAACCACCTACTTTGAGACTACAGGAACATGGCACTCTGCCTCCTAACAGTCCTCCACCTGTTTTGGGTCACATATCCAGTCTAGGATTTAGTATATGATAGAAAAAAAGGGTGTTTACTCTTGACTGACACACACTACATCCCTCCAGTCTGACTTAAGCAAAGCTGACCACAGCAGGCATGGGAGGCACTTGGAGGAGGTGAGCAGTCCTGGACAGGTCTCATCTGCCCATCCCAAACCCCAAATCTGGACATACATCAACATACACGCACACAGTGGCTCATTAACACAGCCAACCCAGCTCACAGGAGATGATCTGCAGATGCTGGAAGACCCACTATCACCAGTGTATAGCAACACCTGGTACTGTAATGAACGTTTGAATTGACATGAATTACATAAAGAAACTGTATTTTCCCATAAAATGGATGCTGTAGTTAGACAATGTACTTTCCATAGACCATTTAATACCTCTGAAATCCTTCTTTGGTGAGTCAAGAATAACCCAGGAAGGCTAACAGAGCAGCCAAGGCCAAGAAATCAAGATAAAAACAGTGAAAAATAATACTTACTTAGAACTCAACAATAGCATATTGAGAGCTGATTTGACTTTAATGTCATCAAAATTATTTGCTCATCTGCAGTTAAAGATCAGGTAAAAACTCATCTTTAATGTGCCAGTCAGAACAACGACAATATTTTGGCTAGGGCAGTATTCTGCCCTAACACAGTTCCTAACAACTGAGCAATTGTGATGTGTCTTTGTGTGAGCACAGCTCATGCAGTCGGGGAAGCAGCTCAAGCAATGATTTTGAACAGAAAGGGACAGTTGGAAGATCAGGGCTTTGATCTCTGGGGATTTTAATTGCTCAGGCACTGAATGGAAAATTGCAGAAGTGAAGAGGGAAATGATTTTCAGACAAATGGCCTGAATGGTCAGAGGCTGTGCTAGACCAAATACCAGGAAATGAGCCAAGCACACTGAACTAATGAGTGTGGAAAGAGAAGTCTAGCTAGGCATTCTCCAGAATACCTATGAGCTGAAGTAGAATTTAGAGACTGGGAAAAATGACTCTTCAAGGAAGGAATTTTGGGATGGTTGGAAGGAAGAGGAAATTCAGTGTATTCCATTTCTATCTAATCAGAGCATCTCTACATTCTGCTAGATGGATACAGATGAGATGAGAAAATGAAGCTACACATATTTGCCTAATGTCTGCGTGATGTTTATTTTAGCACCTATGTACCATACTCCAGTTATGTTCCATGTGTAAAAATCTATGGTTGCTATTACTTCTTAACTTCTATTTCAGCAAAGATGGGAATCGTAGCTCACATTTGCCTTTAATACACACTCCAACATGAAATTGTAAATGAGAAAGATAGTATTTACCTTTGATTTGCTATTAACTTCCTGTAAAGATCTGGGCAAATCAGTTCCTCTCTCTTATCAGCTGCATGGATTGGTATTTGACCTGTTTGCTATTCTTCATGACCCAAGTTAGTATTTCTGGATTAAGCTATGCAGTCTAAGTTGGAAGCAGTAGAAATGTGGGGATCTTGAATTTGTCTCCAGGGAAAGGATATATTCCATAAGACTTTTTGGACCAGGTTTTGCTAACAGATGTTAGTTGCTAATACCTGTGCAAAAACAATTCCTGCAGATCCCTTCTCAGCATGTCACCTCAGCAGTCACACCATGAGAGAGGACCAAGCTGGAGATCGAAAGATCTCCTTCATTTAAAATGAAGAGGAAACATTTAAGGCTGCACACCTAGAAAAAGAAATGGGAAGAGCTTCAGTGCTTTTCCTCCCGAGAAACAGAAGAGTGCTGCATTATTCTGCCTGCTGCTTGAGGCAGTCGTTGTTAGCCAGTGTAAAAGATCAGCATGATGCCACAGCTGCCTGCCACCACACAGTCCTTCTTTGAAACATAAATTCATATGTAGGAGGGAGCAATGAATGCATACAAGTTGAAAAGCTAGTGAAGCACAGACCTGCTTAACAAAACCGTCTGCCAAGGTTACCGGGGGTGTTGTCAAAGCCTCTTCTTTTGTGAGGGCTGAATAACAATTCATACCAAGTAACCAGCCTCACTGCTTCTTTGGCTTTACCTGGCAAGTTTTCAAAGTCACTGTTCATGGCTGGATCTGCTCACATTGAGATCAGCTTATCTTGCCCTGGACAGCAAAGGCAGGGATGATTATACTCCAAAAGTTCATGCCAAAGCCCTATTGTGCTGTTTCTGTGGTTGAACTGTGTCTGTCGTAAATGTGCTTGAATATGACACAAGGACAGATTGAAAAATGGTGCATCCTGAATCCCCCTGCCTCCCCAGAAACTGATAGCAATTCAACCATTTAATTTAACAAATCTGAATGCAACCGAGATCTTCTGGAAGCCCCAGCAGCAAGGCAGCTCCAGGTGCCAATTCTAGCTAGCAAATGCTCCTGCTAGCAAAAGGCTTGTCAGGACTGTGACCTATTTTATACTCACCACTGAAGAACTTTGAAAAGAGAGCTGTCTGCCGAGCTGTCCAGAGCCATATGGAGGCCTTTTTTTTCTCAGCTGAGTGCTTTTTTGAAATATACATCATATAAACTGGAGCAATAGGACAGACATCCTCTACGGATCCTTTATTTGAGGAGACAGAAATGTATCCTGTTAAATCAGCAGACCTCTGTCTTAATTTTCTCAAGATAGTGATGCTCTAATCACACATCTAATGTGGCAGCTCTTCACCTAGGACTAAACAAAGCCCCACCACAGGGTAAAACAGGAGGTGGAGCAGTTAAATGGAGCACTAAAGGCTGCAAGTCCTCTGCTGGATAAAGAGACTGTGAAAGACATTCCCAGTGCAAGAAGTTGTGGCCATGGAATCGTTCCCTTCAGTGCTGTGTGGTTTTGTGAACCATTTGGAGGTTTGCTTTAGAAGGCTGTTCTCTGGGGTAAGAGCAGCTCAGTATCTGATACGTGCCCAAAAGATGCAACTTACGGAACCATCTTTGACCTGAGGGGCTTTATCCTAAACTTCTTAGGTTTCCGAGCAGAGCAGCTTTGTCCCTCTGCCCAAATCTGTTACAAACCACTGAATCTTGTCATCAGTAACAAAAACTGCTAAGGAGTAAACCAAGCAAAATGTTTTAGAGTTGCTGGCTGTAAATAACACAACGATGGCTATGAAAGGAGCACACATTAAATATTCTGCCATGAGATACACCAACAGTCACTGAGTGTAGTCAAAAGAATACTTCTAGGACGTTCTTTCGGGGTAACGAGGAGATAACATTACTTCTTGCTACTGTGCACTTCAAACTGATGCAAGTATGTCTTCAGTAAACTCCTACTGGCAGTTTAATGGAGGAACATAAAACTGAAGTGACTCCTGGGCAAAAATAACCAAAGGTCTGCAACACAGAGGGTTCTGTGCCCGGCTCACCGAGCTGCCTGCTGAGATCCCACCCTGGCTGACTCTGCAGATTCCTCGCTGTGTTTCTGCAGCTGTCTCCTAGAAACAGGAACAAGAAGCGTTTGCTGTTTTCTCAGCTCTTTTATAAAACTCTGCAACGGCTTCCTTTGCATCCAGGATGCACAAGTAACGAATGTGCATTTCCTTAATCAATGGACTGCCTTAAAGAATGGGCTGTTCTTTGCTATTCGGTTATGTAAATGTAATGCAGTGGCAATCGCTATAATGATATGTCATTAATAAAAACTTGGGTGTAATTACCCCAAAGCGCTGGATGCTGACCAGAATCCCAGGGGGATCCAAACCTCGGGTAAGAATCTTACAAAGGTTGGCCAGATGTTGAAAAGTTACACATAACTCCTTCTTATCAAATAAAGCTTGTAATGACCATCGCTTCTGAAGGGCGTTTTATCCAACAGCAAAATGGGGAAACTCAAGTGCTGTTTCTTGAACAGAGACAAAAGTTTCATCGGAGTTTCCTATGGAGATTCAGGCTATAATAACATACTGTCCAAAACAATTCATGTATCCTTGACAACATCTGCTGCAAAAACAGCCCTGGTTGAGCACAATGTACACATCACTTTTTACATGTGGAAAATCATCTGTTCTTCTTTCTCCCAGAAGTGAGCTATTCTGCTGCCGTGATGGGATGCAGTGGCAGCAGGGCTGTGACTCGTTCCTCTGGGCTGGATGAGGTTATTGGGGCCTTTAGGAAATCAGCCATTCTTCTGGGTTTGTAAAATTCCACAGAAATAACAAAGGTCAAAAAAGCATGTGCAAGGTTTGGCTGCACCTGAGGTTCTGAAGTTTATGTGATCCCAAACGGATGCAAGTAAGGTAAGTGGCGTGAACAAGGCCCTACCTTTGGCAAAGAAATGGACCTGTCCAGATGGAAGCTCATGTCATACTGACTGTGAATGAGAGAGAAAACCCACATTCAGATCTCTTCCTCTGAAATCTGGGTTTCCACAGACCAGTAGATTATCCCACACATGCATTGCTACAGCACAGAAATACTGTATCAAAAACACATATTTAGGTCTGTTTGCAAATTAGCACATGCTACTGAGAGGAAAAAAAAATGCAGACAGTGCTGAAGCCCATGAAAACCACTGCTCTGAGAGCTGAACTCTGAGTCCTCCAAGGCTGCCAGGCTGCTCGCTCAGAGCCTGCTCCTTTTCTTCCCTTCACTCATTGCTTCCTGCCTGCTCCTCACTGTCTCCCTTTTTGTGCAGGGATGCAGCTAATTGCTGTCCTTCCAGATCACCGCAGCCTCTCTGCTTTAATAGCTTTTTAGAATGAATTACTCCATATGGTCTTCTGCTTTATGTGAGATCCACATAACAATAAGTAAAGATTTGGAAGCAACTTTTGTTTGTTGCTGTGTCATTGGAAAAGAGAAACACAAGATAAATGACATATTATTCTTTCCTCGTGTCTCTAATCTGTTTCTGATAAAATAGGTCTATAATGTCTCTTCTTTGAGATATTACTGTCATTCTTACTCTTTGTTGTTCCCTAACTTCTGATTTCACATTCACTTGTTCAGTGCTCTTTCTTGCTCTAGGCAAAATAGAAGTATGAGAATACAGTCTCTGTTCCTACTCAATTAGGTTTGCCCAAGCTAAGACTTCAGAAATAGATCTAACCATCTGACACAGATAAACTGTTTTTTTAACCCAAGGTTTCCATGGAATTCTTGAGATATTGGTGTGGCTATGAAGTGCATGCTGCAAATCTCATTGCAGACTCAGATAGAAAATTAGAAACTTCACTGAAATCAATGGGAAGAGGAAGGGTAAGGTGAAAAGGCAGAGAGTAAATGCTCTTCTTGGTACGTGAGTGCAAGGTTCAAACCTGCCATCCGTGACCTTGATGAATAAAAAATCCTGACGAATCAATCACCTGCACTCCAATCACATGGACTCTTTTCCTTTCCTGACCCCTACAGTATTCCTCCTATCAGTCCATTCTTTATGGGTTATCCTTTGACTTATCTGCAGAATGTGTGAGAAACTTCTATTTTCCCACTATCTAGGTTTATGAACGGAGTACATTTCCATGCTAATCAAACTTTACAGAACAAAAAAGATTTCACTGTAAATAATGGACAGCACTTGTGCCATTCGTTGACTCTGAAGAACAAACTCACTAATAGAAGTCAGCTGTGCATTATGCTCGTTCACTTTTCCCCTTCCCAAGGTTTCATACACCTGTCCACACCCAAACCAAATGAGCCCATTTCTCTCTGATCCCATGAATCCCACATAGACTAAAACCTGGAATTACCAAGTCTGACCCACTGCAGTATGTGAGTGCATTAATATTCAGCTGCTGATCCTACTGACTGTTACAGCATCATCCGCAGACAGATATATCCTCCTGTGCCATACTCCTCTCCCTGTGCAATATTATCACCTTCAGACTCCATAGAAAAGACTCTATTCCAGCTTTATTAGAGTAACTGAAACTATTAGAATGATTAGAAGATCTTAACGTTTTCCCCTCTTGTTCTTTTTTTTTTGGCAGCCTACTTTATCTGATCTAGCAGTGTCCTGATTTGCCATCTTATTCTCACTAGGAGATATCATAAATTTCTATAATCGGTTCCTATCACTTGATAGAATAATTCTAGTGTCAGATGAAGCTAGCTGTGCCTGATTCCAGGCAGTGCCTGTCAGTCTGCACAGGCTGCAATGTCCTCTGTCAGACTTCTCTTCTGCTGCAGCTCTCTCATCGTCAGACAGAACCGTCCCTGCTCTGATGCTCTCCGCACACAACGTGTTGGAGGAGGGCTCAGGCTGGATTGCAAAGTGCACTGCGGGCTCTGCAGGCAGAGGATCGGAGCTCTGCTCGCTTCTCGATGAAGCAACAATTTCATTTCACTTTCTCCATCAATTCCTCTCTCATGACGTCTAGGCAACATTTTGTTCCTGTTCACCATTCAGCATTAACTGCTTGATTTCCCTCATTCCTTTTACATTCCTTTCCCTCCCCGCCCCCTGCTAATTTAAACAGAAATTGCCTGGCATTATCAGCCAATCTGTTTACTCTGCTCCTGTTCAGACCAAGAGCACTTCTCTCAGGCTAAGCTCCTCTGTCTCAACCCCTTACGTGTTATTATCATCCTCAAAGCCCACAGTTTCTTCCATATGCCATCTGTAGAGCTAACCATCATTCCCGAGGTACTGATCATCCAAAAAATGTGTCCAGTTTTGAATTAAGACATGGGAATAGAGGCTGGTGGAGAAGAGAGATGTCCAGATTTGGGTCTCCTCTTGCTCCCAGGTTGTCATGAATCGTTTGGCATGCTGGCATACACAAAATAGAAAAAGGAGGTCTGGACAACAGCGTGGCTATTAGAACAGCAGTACTGAGAGCAGCAGACTGCACACCCCGCCAGGGGAGCCCATCGCTGCACTGAACAAACTTCCTCTTGAGAAACAGCTTCTGGGAGGACCAGAATCTCCCCTTCCATGGGATCAGCCCGACTGCTCCTTGCACTGACTGCTGAGGAACCTCAGAGAGCTGCTGCTCTGCATCCCTGTTCCTGCCCATGCTGACTCGCTGTTACACAGTTCATGACTGCCTTATTGAAAATAACACCTTTCAACTTCATGCTCCAACTCCTTAAGTCACAAAACAAGTAGTGCAGTGGCTACTTGGAACCCCATCAGTGGCTAATAGCAAAATGCCGAAATCATCCTCATTTGCAAACTGAGGCACATTCAGCACAACTGGTATGAATGTATTTACAAAGCCAGCGGGAAGCAACAAATCGGAAAGGCCTCAATGAGTTTGTAAGTAACAGAATTCTTTCAGGATCTACTGAGATATTTTAGAAGGATGTTATCCTTTAGAAAAGGAGCAAAGATTCTGAGTGATCAGCCTGTTCAATTACTTCCTTTACAATTATAAATGAGAAATGAACTGAAAGATGGATGTTTCTTCAGAGATGATATCAGCTGGCAAAACTGATCTCCACAATGAAACGTCCCATGTGAATTTAGAAATATGATTACAGATTAAATAAACTCGGCTTTAAACAAATCTGTTTGGAATAAATGAGAAATCTGAGATTTTACCCCATCAACCATTAAGCTCATATTTCAGGCAGAGGTTATGAAACAGAAGGGTTCCCTCCAAGCATGGGTTTGCCATCCCATGTCTGCTCTCAAGTGGACCTGTGTGTAACGAGGGATTTGAGCACATGTGATTTTAAGCTGATGAGCAAACAAGCCTGACTCAAAGCTGAAGCATTTCTCTCAATCAATACTTTGATATGAGCAAGTCTTCTCAAAGTTAGTGAAAACCACACAGTTGGGAAAATAGCAAAGAGGGCAACTTGTCTGGAAAAAATACTTATGTACGTGTATTTAACTCTTGTGAATCAAAAAAGTCCAACTTTGGTATATGTTTGTTACTATTAATACAAATCTTTAACTGTGTGCCAAAAGAAGTTGATTCTTGTGTGACGGAAAAGCAGATCAGAATAATTTGACTGAATGTTGGAGCTTGACTTCTTACCAACAGCAGGGTATCATGCTGCTGTATTGTATGTTGCTTAGCAATGTAATGTGGGAAGCAGCACATAGTCCTTGACAGCACCATTGTCCATTGAAATGCTTGTGAAATATTACCTTGGTTATATAAAGATAGCATACAGTTATAGAAAAAGAGCATGAAGTTTCAGAGCAGGACAAAGGAAAGGAAGCAAGCTGCAAAGGAAAGGCATTGCTATTCTGACGGCAGGAAGGATTCCCTGGATAATCTTTCACTCTCTGAATACACTCAGCATAAATTAAACACGGAGAAATGGTATCTGTAAAACCTCGTTACAGCAACGCTTACGGATGATGCAGCATGTTGTACAGTAACTGCTCAACAGTTGAATAGCTCTGAGTCCATATGTGCCAATGCCACCACATTACTACCATATAAAGATGACCTTTCATTTATTGTTCTCATGTTTTGCTTTGGAGGAAAATGTTTGTGCTCTGATGTACTGATAACCCAGAGTGAGCAGAGCATGCACACTGAGCACATAGCAAAGACAGATTTGTTCTGCAGGTTACATGAGACATTGGTGAACATTCACCTCTTGTGGTCCATGGCACAGCAGAGGCTGCAGGTGTTGGAGGTGCGCTCTGCTGCATTCACTGTGCTTGCTTTTTCTCTGGTGCCTTTTGCACAGTGTCAATCTGCTCTTGCTTGATCACTTTTGACAGCCTCAGCGTAACAGCCACTGCCAAGATTTGCCTTCATGCACCCTCTGAAATGGTTTTGGCCCATCTTCCAGCCATTCACAATATTGTAACTGGCTACAGAAAGTAGCCTAGATGATCTGTTTTCTGACATTCATAGCAGATGCTGGGACCTGTGTATCAAAGGAATCAGAAATACTGCTTCACTGCTTAGCGTTGCAGCTCTCAGTGTTTCCAGTGATGCTCTCTTTTCACCTGCATGGTTTCTCACACGCTCACCTTTCCCTGATGAAAGCACTGTGCTGTTTTCAAGTGACACGAGGATGCGCCAGTGTGAGTATCATTAATAACTCCAATGGTAATGAAATCCTCTGATCTGCACCAACAGGAGATCTCACCAGAAGAGGGTGGGCCCTGTTATGCCTCTCTTACCAGAGACTACTGCCGAAGCAGAGCAAGCATTTGCTTGCTGCATGTCAGTGGAGCATGGTTTTATCACAGCTCATCCACCAATATCATTCTGTAACACTTTCTCCATCACTTCCCCTCTCAGTAAAGCAGGTGCTACTAGGAACCTGCACTAGATGTGAGCAGTGCAAAGAGAGCATGCACAGAACTGAACCTGCACTCAAGAAACCCATCCCCATCAGACTGAATCTCAAGAGGCTGAAGTGCTCTGCAGTTTATAAGCACTGCATTCACCACACTAACTAATGTTTGTAACGTGAGGAAGCACAAGGCTCACATTCTTACTTCATCATATGCAATAAGCCTCGGATCCTGATGGTTCATAAGGACACAGGAGCAGATCTGCATCTTAGTAACAAATACTGAATCGACGTGACAGATCCTAGGGGCATTTCCAAAGAACAATTCAATATTCCCTTCTATAGTATTTGGCAGGAAACCACCACAGAGTTTATTCAGCTTGGATTAACTAATGGACTTGAGCATTCTTTTCAACAAAGAGGGAAGATGTTGAGTTACACTGACTGCGGGGCTACTGAATGCTTTGGACAAATCAGATAACCTGATTTACCACAGGATCTGTGCCGGCTCTGATTCTGAGCTCACATGCAGTGATGCCTCATTTGAAAATGGGAATTCTTCTGTCCGTTTAGAAACATTTATTTTTCTTGGTGTATGCCGCACCAGCAAATATGGAAAATTATTTTCCCGTATTGAAATACGGAAAGGTACAAATAAAGGTTATAATTCTGTTGGAAGAGACCACAGGACAGAAGCACAGGTGGTGCAGACCCATTCAGCATGCCCACAGACTGTACGTATGTGATACACACTGTTCTTTAGAGGGCCCAATTCCTTTCCACAGAGCAGAACCTCATACAAACAGTAGCAGTGCTCAGAGTCACCCTGTGCAACAGCACTTGGCCTCATTCGTCTTCAGCCAAGAGGAGTATGGCTTTGATCTCAAGGAGCATGCATCTGATCTGCAATAACCATCCTCCCAAATCAGGAGAGCTGTTTGAGCAGGAAGGGCATTTGTCTGAAAGTCACTGCTTGTCTCCATGTGACGATTTGTTGTGGAGCCCTTCCTGAGCAGACAGCTATTTGTGGTGCAGAAATCCTCCTTGGTGATGTGGGAGCTCTACAGGGAGTGGGCTGGGAAAGGCTCATGGAGGGGCTGCTATTGGGGTCAGCACGGCCAGGAGAGCACTGCTTTCTCTCTGGGATAGAAGGCAGAACAGCCTGTGCAGATCAGAACCAATCACTGAGCTGTTTTCCCCAAATCATACTTGTTACATGGCAATAATCTACACGATCATTTAAACTAGTAAATGCAGAGCAGTGCATGGGTCATCACTACCACACCAGCAGAAATACAGTGTCTTCATGGTAGCCTTCCTTTGGCCTTTAAATCATTCCTCATATCTTTGGATTCTTTAATTTGATTCCCTTAATTTAGTTTTTTAGCTTTTGCCACAAATTCTTGGTTTATCAGCCTTGGCTTCCTTTTATCTGATCTGAAATTAAGATCTATTTTGTGGCCTCTCTGCCTCTAATGGATTTTCTGCTTAAACATAAGTGAATGTATAATTCAGCCAGAAGGTTTTTCATAGCAGTGCAGACTCACAATGGATTAAAAGCAGTTAGCTTTTACTAATGCAAGGCCCTGTTTGGATCTAGTGCTCCAGTGATGTTCAGTATAGACAAGACTTCTTCCTTCGTGTCCCTCTTTAGCCCTAAGGAAATCTTCTTTCAAATTCAGTGAACTTCAATGCTCTTTATTTTCTTTATTTTTAACTATTTGCAGCTCAGAACTGGGGAGGGTAACTGCTATGATATAACCATGCTGAGTTGCTGTCTGTAAAGATAATTTTAGTGAGGAGAATAGCATCCCTGTTTACATATGCAGTCACACACAGTAACTTCCAAAGTCTGCTCCCACACTGTTTGTCTTGAGTGAGCTCTGGAAGCACACAGCAGTGGGGAATGGCTGCGGTGACACAGTGAGGTGTGAGCATCCCCAGCTGCCCCGCAGCCCATCCTTCCAGCATCCATCAGCTTCCTTTGCTTGGGCTGTCAGTGCAAGGCCAGGACCCGTCTGACACCCATTCCTGCACCTCCTGATGGCGAAGCAGAGCCTCCAGATTAATTCCCTCTGCTCAGAGGATGAAAAACACACCTGAGCAACAGATGGGGCGTGCAGTCTGCCTCTGTTGTCAGCGTTCTGTGTTGGCCTTTGTGGACCAACTCTCCAGCACCAAAAGAACCTCTCATAATGCCTTCCTTAACATGCAGCCTACCAGTGATAGCTAATAAGTGACGAGAGAGAGCCTCGAGTGATGCTATGGTGACAAAACACAGCAGACAGCCTTTCTGAAATGACCCTGTGGTTAACATACAACAGCAGTGCAGACACCTGCATCCCCTCAGCTTGTGATTCCTGCTAACAGGTACCAATGCGTTCAGCTCTGCCGACAGGGAGAAACCGGTTTCGGCACCGCCGCTTGGGAGCACACCTTAGAACGACCTTCTGCTTCTCCATAGAAAAAGCTTAAACTCCCCCTTGTGGATAACTGGAGAAGTTCCTTTTTGTAAGAGAAAGACCACTGAAGTGTGCAATAAACGAATCTCTCCCGTTTCTATCTCCGTGTTTTCCCCATGCTCCCTCCCCACACCGTTCCAATTCAGGTTGTGCAGTGAAAGGAAAGGGGAATTTCTCTGCTGACCTTCAGGTCTGTGCTGGGACAACCGAACTGCCCACAGAATGGGAACATGGGAAAGAACTTCAATTCCAGATGACTTTCTTTCCCCTACACGTTAAACAGTGTCTGCAGTCTACATTTAAGTACACTTTGCAATATTTTAGAACAAAGAAAAACAGAGAAATGCTCATTTTGGTATCAGACAACCAAAGCCAGGCAATGCGTGTTTCTATCAAACCATAAAGAAGAAGTTGGCCTTTTTTGTACGTATTTCAGTTTGAATGCAAATTGCATTATTCATACAGTTCTACTTTGAGGTGCCTGAATTAGACCTTCTTCTTATATGAAGTTGATATTTACCCTTCAGGAAAGGAAAGCTGAGTAATTAAAATAGAAATGGCGGTTTGTGTCTCTTCCTGGTAGTACTGACAACAGCCCAATAAAAAGAATCTGTCAGAGGAGAATTGATACAGTGTGCTCCACAGGAGCTGGAAGAAGCAATTCCCACAGCAAATAGTGTGTTTTGTTCTACAGCAATATGGAAAAACTCCATTGCAGGCCTGCACTACCTTCAGAGCACAGTGAGTACTCACCATTGCCGCGGTGCCATCAGCTCGAGTTCCTCATTGCAGAGCAGTTTCCATGCCACGGCTCTCTGTCCTCTCCCTGCACCAGCGCACTTGCTCACAGGTTGTTAGGACCTGGAGTGTGGAAAGGACCTATTTGAAAGCACTGCATTTTAACAGATGTTTTCTACTGCATCATTTCAGTGATCTGGTTTATGCAGTTACTCCTCCAGTTTCTGACAAGCTCTAATTGATTGCTGCTCCATCTTAAATCACTGAGTACATCAGAAACAGCACAAGTACAAACAGATGGCAAACCTTCAAATTAAGGAGGCTGTAAACCATAGGATTTGGGGCTGTGGGCACAAACCTGCACACAGGCATCAGCGTTCCCAGGCAGCCAGAGCTGGGGACAGCAGCTCACAGCACGAGAGTCCAGAGCACAGGGAGTTGCTCACAGCAGCAGGAACATGTTGCTTATAAGCACTATACTTCTAGAATTTGGTAAATGTAACCCCAGGTGAGGATCATTGGATTTCCTGCAGGTTGCTGAAATTAGTCTGAAAATTTGATTATGCAAACCACTATCAGCAAAGCAAAGAATATCACTTATAAAATCAGAACTGAAAGATACATGCAGATTCTGAGGCTGCTGGGGGGCAGAAAGATGTAGGTTACTTTAAGGTACATCCCAGTGTGCACATTGCCAGAAGAGACACAAAGGCAGAAAGTCCATCAGAAACATCCCTCGTTGTTATGCTTCTCTGCAGTGACAACAGAACAAACCCCAGGCCAAATGTCCCCATTAGCAGTGGGGTTCATTGGGTATGAGATGCACCATTGCACCTTTCCCTGCGATTTATGGCAACCAGCAGTCAGCTGACTGCTTGGGACTCTCCTCATTTCTTTTATAGCTCAAGAAAGTGGAAATGGACATTTAAAATGGATTTCAAAACAATTTGTGCCTGAGTGTACATCGTGTTTACAAGAAGGAACTACTAAAGGCAAGTAATAAAACCTTGAGAAATGCAGTTTATAGAGGAAACTGTGGCACAACTCTAATTACTCTGGCATAACAGGCATCTCTGTGGACAGAGTTGCAGCATATTTTTAACCTACATGAAAAAGTCAAATCAGAAATGTATGCAACAAGAAATGGGAACATAAATTCCTTCCAAATGGAAGACAGTTTCTGCTGAGAAAGCTTGCAACCCATTAAAAGCCACAGACCCCCGGATGAAAGGAGAGGCAAGCTGTGGGGCTTCAGCCATTGTCAGTGCTGAATCCTTTCTAACCAAAGTCAGGGGGAGTTTTACCAACAACTTAATAGAGAACAAGACCTACAGTCCTTTGCAAATTGTCTCTGTGAACAAGAATAGACATCTAGAAAATAGATTGCAGGCTTGGGGGGAAGTCCATGTTCAGCTGCAGTACGAAAAGAGACACGCAAACAAACATCCGTTCCCTAGATATGAGGCATGGAAACACAACAGGAGTACTGGGCACATCAGTGAGATCCAAATCATTAGAAATCTGATGGACTTATTGCCACCTCAGTTCCCCACTACCATGGTCTCAGTAGCTTTTAGACCTCTCAATTGAAAATGATAGGCTCTATATTTTAGATGGCAGGCTAAGAAATCCTGACCAGGAGGAAAAAATAAATGGATTTGAATGTAGCTTCCAGGGCCTCACAGGGAGCAGCAGCTCCTGAACTGCAGCGTGCAGACAAGGTGGCCATACAGGATGCCATAGGATACAGTTGGCACCAGACTGTTTCTGTTTGGTTTTGTTACCCCCACTAAACCACTGCCACTACCATTAAAATCATCTAAAGTCCACTTAATCTATTCTTCTATGTGTAGAATATGCAAACATGCAGTGTATTCTACTCGTTAAGGTTAAAGCAGGAAATCAGACCGCTGAAAGTATGAACATTTCACTTGCAACATCTGGAAGTTGTGTCACCATAAGAAATCCAGAACTCTGGGTTCCCCGGGAGCTGTTGCAGCAAAATGTGCTCTCTGCATCATTTCCCACATTGCTGTGATACGGTACTGCATGCATCGCCCGCAGGAAAATAGCACAAAGGTGAGATGTGGTTCAACAGCAGATAAAGAGCCAAAGCGAGAGGAGAGAGAACACAGGCACCTCTGAGACCTCTGAGGGGGGGGGCGGAGAAGAGAAGCCCTTAACCTGGCAGCCTGTTCCTATGGTTTTCCATACTGCTCTCAGATTTGCAGCACCAGTCCAGGAGAGAATCTGCACTTATTGCCAAACAGGCTGAGCAATCCCTGAGCTGAAGTGTGAGCATGCTGGTGGCTGTAATTATCTCAGTAAATGCACTGCATGACAAATCACAGCCGTAAAGGCATTCAAAGTCCCTCCCAAAGCTATCCACATAACACCAGGTTGGTAACAGTCTTCAAATCTCGAGGAGGGTTCCTCTAAAACTCCAAGGATTCCATTTGCTTATAGGAAAGGTTTTTTGGTTGTTGGGTTTTTTTGTACAATATGTTATTTTCTCCTGTGAGACTGAAAACCACTGCACACTCATTGATGCTTTTTGAAACAGGTTTCCCCTACATTTGGGGCCAGGTTGTTTAATTATTTATTCACAGTTAATATGATGCAGTAAAACTGGGTATTTTGTGCCTACCTACGCTGTATTCCAAAGTTATTTATTCCACTCATCTGATCTCTACAGACACCTCAGCAGTACTCAGAGTTCACAATACATGCAGAAGGAGCAGCGCATACAGAAGGTAAGAGCCAAGTCCCAGGGCTTTTGTTCTTGCCTGCTGGAGCCATCTGTTGCTTTGTAAGAAGCCATCACCGTGCAGAAGGGTACAATTCCTTTTGTGTCAGAGAAAAGAGGCCGTGTATATTAGCATTCAGATAACCTCAGTTTGGTATTTTTCTTCATTAGAATGAAGGTACAAATACATATGTTAATTCATTTGCTGTGACCGTCAAACTTAGAAGAGAATCAAAAGTGGAAACATCTCAGCTTCAGCCAATTCTAACACAGCCATCTGTTATTTTTATAATGAAGTTAATTGTGTGGCCTGTGGAAGTGGGGAGGAACTCATCACAGCTGGCATAAGGTGCCCTGGCTCTGGGTGAAGGCTTGGTGATGTGAGGAGCAGCCTCTGCCATCAGATACCAAAAGATCTGGGAGAAAGTGAGGATGAATAGACTGTGCACAATGAATTGTAAGGCTGGGAGCCAATCTGTGCCGATCAAGAAAGTGACATCAAAGTGCATGAAAGCATGGGCAGAAATAGCACAATGGCTTTGTGAATCACAGCTCTCACCTCTGACCAGCACACTGCACGTGTGCTACAATGAGCCAGTGGTGCATCCCAGCCACCCCACAGCACACAGCAGCAGCGCTCAGCCCGGCCCAGCACAGCACACTGGGGCCCAGCAGCTCCAAGGGCAGCACCATGGCCACGTTGGGTGCAGGAAGTGGAATGTGGGGTCAGCACTGGAGATGGGCAGAGATGCACACAGCAGATTCCCACACACAGCCCATGACTGACCTGAGCACGGTGCTGTGCTCTTGTCACACTGAGTGCAAATAAATAAATAATGCAGGGACAGCAACTGGATGGAAACATGCACAAATATTTTGACTGCTGAGCTGCAGCTTCTCACCAGCAATCTGTCCTAAAAATCTCGTAATTAGTGGCAATGATTAAGACAGAAGTGTCACCTTCCATTTATGCAGCAGTTTTCATCCTGAAGCACTTCATTAGCTATCTTTTCAAAGACCACTTAGCAATTGATTTGGCTGTATTTATTCTCTGTCTACCGAAATCAGAAAAGAGACAGATTGTTCTCTTTTTAGAATCTCATCAGATAAAAACCTTAAGCTGTAGTTTCCATAGAAACACATCGTGGGTCTTTTAGTTCTTTATCAAACCTGTTCATAAACTTTCAGCTTTACTTAATGTTACATTTTCAAAAATACCAATTAGTTCCTCTGTTATTTAATGCTCTCGCGGTGAAGGAAGGGCAGACAGACACAGCCGGGCCGTGTCAGCTCTTTGCTCAGTCATGGCAGTGCATCCCCGTGGGGCGAAAGGAGCACAGGACAGGAAGAGGGGCAGGGCTTCACCTCCACAGGCTGACGTGTTGGAATTAATGCTCCTCAAGGCTAACCATAGTATCTGAACTGTCATCACTGTTCTGGCAAGATAAGCTCTTATTCGTGGCAGCATGTGTAACTATTTCTAGCTGCAGTGTGGATGTGAGGCACAGATCTGCATCGCCGAATGAAACACACTGGGAAAACTAAAGACAAACTCAAGAGAAGAACAGCAGCTCCGGGGAATGGGGAGTGTGAGGAAAAACAACCGGTTCTGTCATCTGAAATCCATGGGTGCTGATCACGTCCCAGTTTCACATCAAAGTTTGTTACGGGCACTCAGGCCTCATGAGAACCCTGCCTATGGGAACCATGCCAGGCAGCTGATGAACTCGGCAGCTCTGGGCCATTCCATGGAAACTCCAATACAAGTTTCTTCTTGAACTTGACTTATAAAAGCATTATAGCTTTTTATTTTTTTTTAATAATGTTGCTGTTTTGAAAGAGATGTCAAATCAATCCATAGGTTCAACTCGGGAATGACTTTAGCTTGCCAAAACCTCTGTGTGGCACCATGTCCCCTTCTACAAAAGCAGATTCAGGCTTGGCAGCAGCTTGGGAATGCAGCTGTGCTCAGAAATGGCAGTGAGGCAGTGCTCCAAGCACCAGGAGCTCCGGGCTGTCCCACTGGGACACACATCAGTCACCTCAGTGACAAACTATGGGGGCATTTCTCCTGAGGCCGGGCTGCTGGAAGCCTCACATGCCATTGCACTGCTGCTCTAAGGGCACCTCGATGGCTTCCACTTGTCCTACTGCTCTCCTTTTTCTTCTCTATTACCTGAGGCTTTTTCTGTTTTGTTAAACACAAATTTTCTCCTTCACCAAATCTACAGAAGCACAGAAATCATTATTCTGAGGAATCAAAAAGCTGCCAGCTGAATTCTGGGTAAGCCCAGAAATGACAAGCAAAACCTTCTGCACACACGACTAGCATACGGAACAGCAGAGGGAATAGGAAGAAGGGTTCACAAGGAACTTATTGGAGAGCACTGGGAAATTCCAGCGTCTCTTACTTGCTTTAGCTTAGAATATATTCACTCAGCAGAGCCCTAAAACACAGAGCTGGACTTTGTTAAGTGTTGCTAACAACTGTTACAGCGCTTCTTCTTCTGTTCCCTCTTTTTTTCCCATCTTTTATTTTTCCTGCTGACAGAGGGGCGGCTCAGCGCCTCACCAAGGGCACACCTGGAGCTCCTGAACCACCGCATGGCCAGGAGGGCAGGCTCAGTCCTCTGCTCTGAGCCACAAGAAATACTTCAGAAAATAATAATAATAATAATAATAACAAAGCAGTGCGGGGATCCCTGGGGATGAGTTCTGCTGGCTGGGCTGCTCTGTATATCTGCGAATGTAAACAACCTCCCGGCAATTAACCTCCCAGGCTCAGATATTATAAACAATGCGTCCTTAAACGTGGGAGAAATGATTCTGTTTAAAATAACTGAATTTAACACGCTTCTATTTTGGGGTTCCCGACTCCAAAAGATACAGGCTGTATTTCCACCGCAGAGAAAGAATCCCATGGTACAAAAAGGGGCTTCTAAATGAAGTGCAGATTTGTACGACGTGGGAAGCATTGGCTGAGTGAGCAGCCTGCTTTTGTTCAGTTGTAGCTGCTTGGGGAGGAACTGAGAGAAAACAATGCTCTGCAGGAGAAAGCTGAAGTGTATGCAGAGACACTGCAATTCCTCACGTGATGGAAAGTGGTGGTTCTCCAGAGATATGACTCCAACTCAAAAGTCAACAGAATATTTAAGCACATATGCAGATAAGAAGATAGTAAGTGTCCTAACTATGTGGAGTTAAGTTCACCCCTAAAACTGAATGGTAAACAGCAATGGGAAAAGACTGTGAGAGTCCCTTAGAGCCTATTGCTAAGTGGGGGACAAGAAACGCCAGTGACAAAGCCCAGTAATGCTCCTCGTTACCAACGTGTGCCATGTGCTCACTGTGGGACACAGCTAACATGCAGCTCGTGGCAGCTCAGGTACAGCAGAACTGCACGTGGAGCTCAGCTCAGCACCAGCAGCTCCTGAGGGGATTTGTGAGCACAGCATCTCAGATCCAGCAGGTCTGGGAGGTCCGAAACAGCCCCTGACATTCGCTGCCGACTACAACTTCACTGTGAGACACTAATCAATACCTTAAAGTACTGTTTCTACGCCTGCCGCAGGCAGAGCCGCACTTGGGACCCGGCTGACACCTCGTGGTCGCTCTGCGTTCCGCTCTCAGGTTTTCCAGAGGGCAGAAGTCGCACGCGGACGCACACAGGTGAGCAACCACAGCAGCTGCAGCTGCTTCCCTGCAGGAGGACGGGGAGCCCGGGGGCTGACGCCGTGACACACGTGCTGCTCCTCGTGGGCTGCCTCCGGACATTGGAGTCCATGGGAAGGCCGCATAAATGGAGGCATTACTGCAGAACAATACTGAGGAATCGACGCTGCCACGAACATCCATATTTAAAACCAAACTGACCGATGTAAATGATACAGGCAAAATCCAACCATTTTTCTTTCTGTATGAGGCCTTAGGACTAACAAATCCATTTCCAAGCCCATGGTTGTCCCCTGGCGAGCCAAAAATCAAATCCTTTAATTCCTTTATTCATTGAAACAAAAACCTCAACGAGAAGACTTTCCAGCACTGCGCTATAAGGTTATAACCCTCCTATAAGGGTTGCATTTCCTCACCTTTTCTTGGTCTCTCCCCTCAGCTCCCGCAGCCCCAGCAGCCTTCACACCCACCCGAGCTCCGAAGCTGTACGAGCGCTCCGTACATTACGGTACAGCAGATGGCAGTAACAAACTGCACAGCAGCACCGCGGCCTCCAACCCGCACCTCTCCAGCTTCGTTGGCAAACGCCATAAGGAGGCAAAAGGATGCGGGATGGGCAACTAAAAGAGAAGGCTTTCTCCTCTTCAAGCAAACACCGATGTACATTTGTATGTAAGCATAAAACGTTGCTATTAGAGCTCTAAGTGAGGTGAGGTCACCAGCTCTGTGTGGGATAAAAGGTTTTGGCTGTGGGCTTTTTGGTTTAGCAAGAAGGCAAATTTACAGACACTGAAATGATCGCAGAACCACAGAATAAAAGGATAGCAGGAGCTGGAAGGGACCCACGATGTAAATGTAAATCAATAATGATACGTTCTGTAATGCTCCGTTTGTATTCAAATCACTGTACCTCATTACTGGCACTGCCTTAGGCTTCCCAGTACCACAGTTGGTACCAATGGCAGCGGATCTCCTCAGCTCTGTGGTTGCACAGAACACCTTCCTCCCACTTCAAGCACATCCTTCCTTCATCCCTCATCACGGAGACATTCTCAGCATTCTGCTTGCCAGAAGACCTACAGTCAGCAAAGAAAAGAGAGAATAAAAGGCACGGGATCTCCTTTTCCCTGCACTGCGGGCTCCAACAGCACACCCCCAGCAGGTTCCATTTCCCTGCTCTGTGCCCACCCAGAGCTGCGTGTACCCACCTGTGCTGCACCATTCCCTGCTGGAACAGCTCCATGTCCAACTGCTCGCTGTGCCCTTCCCTGCCATCAGTGCCACTGCAGGGCGGGACAGCTCTGTGCACGGTTATGGCGGTGGTGGCTGTGCCCCCTTCCTCATGTGCCCGGTGTTGCTTTCAGGAGGACAACGTGCTGTGAGCACAGTGCCACCTCCCTGCTGCTCTATGGGCGGATTTCCCAAAGATAGGGTTTTTTTGCTGTAACTCTGCCCTCACTTTAGCAGGAATACAGGCCGCCCCAGGGCATTACCGCGCAAACGGGGCGGTGAAGAGAAGAAACGCATCTCTTTGGAAGTCGCTCCGCACCCACTGCTCCGTGTGAGGCCGAACCAGAGCCGCGCAAAGCCATCAGCTCTATCAGCTCCATCAGAGCCATCAGCTCCCGCTGCCGTTCACCTGGAGGGCCTCCGCACCGCCCCGCGGGGTCACCGGGGCCGTTATCTCCCTCTGCCTTCTCCGCGTCCCCCCTCAGCCCTTTCTGCCCTCACAGCTCCGCTCCCCGCGCCGCTGAGGGGGGCGCGTGGCCCAACGGTCCCAACGGTCACAACGGCTCTCCCGCACGCGCCCGCCGCGCGGCCCCACCCTCACGGGCCGCCCCCAGGGGCAGGGCGGGGTGGGGCGGGGCGGAGGGGGCAGAGAGCACAGAGAGCACAGGGCACGCGGAGCGACCATGGCGGACTGCGAGGCGGGGGGTGCAGCGAAGGCTCAGCAACGGCTGCACGGTAACGGGACGGGAGCGGTGCGGGTCGGGTCGCGGTGCGGTGTGCGGTGCGGTGCAGTGCAGTGCAGTGCAGGGTCGCGGTGCGGTCCCGTCCCGAGTTGGCTGTCGGTGCTCCGAGAGTCGCTCTCCGGTTTTCAGTTTCGGTTTGACTTTGTACTGATTTCTTGCAGTATCGCTACTTTTTCGCTCGTCTCTCAGCAGAGTTTACTGATTTCTCTTCCAAAGTTCGCCCCGCGGGAACAGCGGCCCCGCACAGCCGCTCAGTGCGGCCGCCCCGCCCCGTCCCGTCCCGCAGATCCCGGAGCGGATTCCCGGGGCAGGAGGGGCTGCGGAGCGCTCGTTTACGCCGCTGGGCTTTTTTTGAGCCGGGCGTAAGGCGGGACGGGAGGACAGCGGTGGGTTTCCCCGGGTCGGGCGGTGGAGCGCTCTCGTGAGCGCTGCGGGGTGAAGCCTCGCAAGGGATGCCCCGAAGTAACGCAGCCGGAGCTTTCCGTGCCCGCTGCGTGCTGCAACCCGAGAAGGAAGTGAGTTCGTAAGACCACCGTCCGCAACGGCTCCGGCCGGTAATCCGAGTTGTGGTATAAATAACTGCGGGTCCGTGTGGGCCCCGATGGCACATGCGTGGCTCTGGTATCCTCGGGCAGGAGCTGCATTTCATTCTGTGCTCGTTATTAATATCCGACAGCGGTCGCTCTGATCCCGACTGTGCCCTGCAGCCCTTTCCCCTCATGTGCTGCTGGTTCTTCTGTGTGTTGTTTGGGAGGCCAAAGCGTAATTGTCAGGGTGAAGTATCTACGGACTCAGAAGGCTTTGGATGTAACTCTGACTAATTAGGCAAAATCGTTTTGGCTGTTTCCCCCAGGAAATGCTGTGAGATGCTCTGAAACAAACAACAAAAAGTTCTCGTAAAAACCATTAGTCATTGCTAATTAGCAAGCGGAGTAACTGTCATAGCATAACCCCGCTCGGTCGTTCTCATGCTATCCTGCATTTCAGGTGGCAGCATGTGAGTGCAGACCCCGATGTAGTAGGGTAGCAGCAGTAGTGCTATGTAGCCTTGTATGCAGTTGATTCCCGTACGTGGTGTGCTCTGAGTCTGCTGGGTTGTCTGTATGGCTGTGGAGGAAGGGCCCTTCCCGTCACTGTGTCTGGCAGTCACGCACATTCTTGCTGTCTCACAGCAGTGTATTTGTTCACATTGCGTAGTCTTCGTGGAAGAGAACACTTCTCCCATGAAGGCTGTGCCACACCAGGAGCGCCCATGGGAGAGCTGCCCCTTTCATCTCCTGGTATGAACTGTCATTCTGTTTGATGAGCCAAGGCGCTATTCCTTGCTAAAGCAGCAGGCTTTCTTCCCGTCGGCTTCAAGGGGGTCCAAAGCTAATTCGATTAAAATGGTTTTAATTTTCTTTCTCCTTGTGGTTTATTTCCTGGAAGATGTACATAATTTATTGCAGACTGCCCAGAAATAAGATTCTTTGATTGAATTCCAAGTGTGAGTTTTGGATATCTCGATAATACAAGGGGAAGACTTTCTGGGCTGAAAGAAGTGGGGACTGTTTGAACTGAAGCTGTGGGGGTGTAGAACAGTTCAGAAAATCAAGCACGAGAGATCTCACATTGTGAAGATAGAGGTACTGAGCTGGGAAACGGATGCAGGTCCGTAGGAGAGGAGTGTCGGGGTGGGGGAGTTGGGCTTCTTCTGGTGTATGTTGGGCTTCTGGTGTATGTTGGGCTTTGAGCATCTTTGCATGACCGTGATAGAACAGTACAAATGAGTTGTTTTCATCATTAGCAATTTTTTTCTTAATATACGTTATTTCTATGATTAATAGTAAACCATCATTGATTGTCATTTCCTTTCATTATCGTAGTTTCCAGGCATTGTCTCTGCAATAGGGTCTCATTCTTTCAGTGTTTAAGTTAGCTAATACCCTGTTGCAACATGGGAGGTATTTGCTCTTTGGTAATGCGTTTAGTGGTGTTGCTTAATGCTGAATGCCAACAGGTATCACACAAATAACACCTTTCCTTGACTTTTGTAGAATACCTGGAAGTCACTTGTAAATTGAGGGGCAGTATGCATAGGTAACTTTCCATAGAGGAACTTGACAATGGCACGTGATGTTACGTGTCTCACTGAGGGTTATTACAACAGCATGTGAGCTTACAGAGAAGATACATTGGAAGTTTGGAGTAACTGTCAAGTTCCTGATGCCTCATGGACAGAACTTATCTCCAACACCTCCGTATTCAGTGTTACTGCAGCAGCTCTGTGGCACAGAGTTCAACCACCTGCGTAAAAGAGGAATAGAAACTTTGTTGGTTCCTAGTTCTATCAATGACTTTTTTGACTTCAGTCAAATACTGTGGATCTCAGTTCACAAAGCATAGTTATTTGCTTTCCAAATTACTGGTATCTAATGACCCGTCTGTCTCGCTCACCTCTTTATCCAGTGCATTCATTGCTAATGCTGCATTCAGTCACAGACGCCCTGACACGACGTGTGTCCTCACAGAATCAGATTTCGTTTTACAATGAAATCAGTTCTACTTAGAATAATTGTTGGATGGAGACTTGGAGACTTATTTCTTATACTTAGCCACTTTTGTTGTGCTTTTCTCAGATCTGCATCTCTGATAATTGGGACACAAGTCAAATTTTCAGTGTCCTGTTGCCAGGCAGGTCATGGGGTATTCCCATCCCACTCCTTTTGAAGCAAGTGTGGTTCTGACTTCCGTCCTCAACAAAGGAAGAGGTTTTCTACTGCTACCTATAGATCATTGTGCTAGAGGGCCTGGGGAAGGAGGAGGATTTGAGAGTCTGTACTTGTACCTGTTAGCTAAAGGGGTGGGTAGGGATGTGCGTGCTTTGTTCTGTACCAGTGCTATGTGAACCACATCCTGCCCTCAGCAGGCTTGTGCAACTTAGGGAGTAGTGCAAAGGAAAGCAGAACTGGGCTCTTAATTTGACTCGATCTAAAGTTGATGAGTTGGGCCAGAGTAGTAACAGTGGCTTATGCAGGTGTTCTCCTTAACAGGTGCTCTTTATTCTAGAAGTGGGACCATTTCTGCTCTTTTCTTCCAGGCAATGCTGACACCGGCCTTGGTGTGTGTGGTTGGATCCTGGTGACATTCTCTTTTATTTTCACTGTTCTTACATTTCCTTTCTCAATCTGGATGTGCATAAAGGTAAGACTTTTCACTGCTAAGTTGGATTAAAACTTCAAGCAATGCAGGTTCTTTCCAATTCAGTATTATATTATTCATTTTAAACACAATGAAGCGCATTTCTTCCTGGACTGTGGCAAACCCCAACACTTCACTTCGTTAATCTTCAAACCATAATGGAACTTTTGCACTGACGTCTCCACGATGTCAGCCCAGGCACTGCTGGTGTATAACCTAGTTTGGAATATCAGAGTAATTCTAAGGATTGATTTCTCTAAAAACAGAGGTAATTTTTAAGGAGCTCTGTGTGTGTGTGTGAATATAAATATGTAAGTATGTACATACATATTTGTATACACGATAGATCCATAGAGGATGTGCCCTTTGTGTTCGCTGTGAGCTTGATGTTTCCAATTTCCAGCTATGAGGATACAACTCCTGCTTTGGTTTGGTTAATTCACCCCATCTGAACTACAGGTGGAAAATCTCTGCTGTGTCACACCTACTATGCTGTGTTTGCTTGTTGCCAGGATATTCCTGTTGGCCACTTTCAGTGCCTGCTTGGTCTTGCCCAGAAGTGCTGTTGTTTCTGCTGTTGACAGATAGTGATGTAGTCTGAATCTTTCTTCTGGAATGTTTTTCTTACTGTTCCTTTTGCTGTTTGCTTTTTAAGAATGAAGTTTAGTCTCAAATACTCAAAAGCAGCCAATATAGAAATAAAATGTAATGCATATTAGATATGAGGCTTAAGACTGTGTTAAAAGCATGTGTAGTTTGTAATCCATGATATGCCTTCCGGAAACCTGTGGATGCCATTCAGCTGTTTCTTGCAGATTGTGAAGGAATATGAGCGAGCCATCATCTTCAGACTGGGACGCATCTTGAAAGGAGGAGCGAAGGGACCCGGTATGTCCTGGAGAGCAGCCTTAATTTTTGTTCTAATTGAGTTGTTGGCAAAATAATCGCTGCCTACAGGTGGAGTTTCTCAAGAATTTTCTAACTTCTATTGACAAGATATGTTATTTACAGGGAGAAGGCAGTAAACTAATTATCTGTGAGCCTTCCCTAGATCTCCTTAGTTAGAGCTGAACAAATCAAGGCTTCTCAGCATACTTTTCTTCAGGTCTTGTCCTGGCATGAAAGCCACTGGGAAACACACTGCTGAGCTCATTACAAAGAGCTACAGTGGTTGGATTTAGGCTTATTTCCACAGCTAGTGCCATCTATTCTAATGATCCATTTTCACATCTTCTTGGATGGATGTTTTTCTACAGGTCTCTTTTTTGTCCTGCCCTGCACGGACAGCTTCATCAAAGTTGATATGAGGACCATCTCTTTTGATATTCCACCCCAAGAGGTGAGCTTGCACTTGCCTTTGTTTCTGCTAAAGTGTTCGCCGAATTTTTGCACTTCATTTTCCCTTTCCCCCTCTCAGTATTGGGTAGCATGTAATTTTAACATAGACTTACCGTTTCTGTGAAACATACTGTGAAGAATATATATAGTTTTTAGTGGGATTGTTCAGTAAAATAGGATTCCTGAAAGGTAACAAATCGTGCTATCCTTTAAGGATCAAATAAGACAACTGAATACTGCCTAAGAGCTAGAATGGAGAGGTCTGGGTTCAGGGCTGCCAGGCCACATGCAACATCCTTCCGCTGTTTCTGTGAAATTTGAAAGATTTCCAGAAGAAGCAGTGATCTTTTCTGTGCCAACTAATCTGGATGTACAAAGTAGCCAAAATAATGGCACAAAAGCATTACCAAATGCTAATACTAGAAATTCAGAGGTCTACTCTCATATGTAGGTTTTGTGTACGTGCTGCTTCTATGTCCTACTATGTACAGGAACATATGAAGACATCCTGCACCTCATGTCATCTGATATCTTTCAGTTTGGAGGTTCTAAAGCACAAAAATGTATTTAATTTATTGTCCCATTTTACTTGGACATCTTAATTTCTTATCAGAATCTCTCAACAGTTCATCTAACTGGACTCAGTGATGCCAACAGACAGCAGAGGAACAAAATGAGCCTTCTAAAAATGTTAAAATGAGCAATGGTGTGTTGCTGCTTTTAACTGTGTCCGCTGTGTATCTGGTGTGTTTTTCAAGGCAGACATTTGAAGCAACCTGCCTGGTGCTTCTGTTTTCTGTCATGTTTGCCAGTCAGTTTATTGCTCGTCATTAGTTGTAGATTTAGACAGATGGCAGCTGTCATAGCATGCTCTAAAGGGTAATTGGTAGAAACCTAATCAATGGCAGGCACAATGTGCTTGCAGCTGCTGATGTGCTATTAGTGAAGCCCTGCATTTTTTTCTTTTGACTTGATTAAATTATGCTTGTGGGTTTAGGTTTCCTTGTTCTTAATAGGTAGAAGCAAAAATATGTTTTTATTAGAGCATGACTTCTGTGCATGCTATTCATTCTTTCTTGATGCTATTACAAAAAGCCCACCAAAATAAGTAGACTATGGAAACAGAACGTAGGTAAATCTCACGTACCACTCTCTTGTCAAGTAACATGATCCTCTGATCCTCATCTTGTAACACAGGATTAGAACACCTCTTCGCATGGTCATGTGCATTGTTGCACTCTCTTTGTAACTAAAACTAAAAACATAATATCAATGATAGCTTTCTGATGTACTCTCTTTTAAACCATCAAGAATATCTGTCCTTATCTTTGCAAGTACACCTTTTGTTCAACATACAGGGTTTAAGTAAACCACTTGCATCTAGCTATGAGGATGTTCACGAGTTCTATTTCCTCTGCAGTTTGTCCAGGATGCAACGTATCCTTCAGTAACACAAGGTGGCATTTCAGTCAGACTTTGGAGAGGGACAATGAACCGCCAGATAAAAACAGCTAATGAGATGTAGAAGTAAGGCTGACGGTCATGCAGCTGATACGTATTGCCTTCAGGCAGACAAAAACAATTTTGTTAGTAGCCAGACATAGTTAGCATTTTCTAAAATAACTCACGGGCCCTTTACTTCTCTGGCCTTCATTATACACTGACATCCTTTAATGACAAAGTTCTTGCAATTCAGTCAACTAACTTCACACAGCCAATGCTGCACTAAAGTCCCTAGCGTTGGCCATTCCAAGGTTCCTATGGAATAATCAGTATTTGAGAACTGCTTTCAGTAACATCCACACTCGGGGTATGGGAAACCATTTGTGATGTTTGTTTGGAAGTGCAGCTGAAATACACTCCTCCTTTCTGCATCTGCTTTCTAAATAGCTTGCCTGCTTTGTCCTTGTTTTATACACTGACACACCTGCACAGATGCCTTGCTAAATCAAAAGTCTTGTGACTGAAGTTAAATACAAGTGAAAATCACTTGTGTCCTGTATTTGCTGCGATACTTACTACTAGCCTTTTTCCCCCGTACAGAAACACAAATAAGTCCCTCTCATATGTGTTTCCAGATTATATTCTGAACTAGAGTACTTTAACATATTTTGAATGGAATGGTCCCATTTACTTACCTCTGCATTGCTAGAATCCTTGGAGTCTTTCCTGTTAGCTTGGTCTTTCCCTATGTATCCCTCTCGTGTTCTGTACAGTCAATCTGCTGCTTTTGTACATGTGATATTATAAGCCTCACCGAAGGCTAAAGTTTCCCAGGTGAAATCATATGTATTTTGGTGTAAATTATTTCTGAATACTTTTTTTTGTCACCTGTGAATTGCAAATCCCTCTGAGAGTGCAAAGAAGTGAATTAGAAATAACGCCATGGCAAAGCTAGTGGAACTGATTTCTCACTGAGGGGCATTCTGTTATCATATTTAATCTTAGCTTGGCAGAGCAAGGCTGGAAGGTTTGTACATCCTTATGTAGATGACTTGATATGCAGCACACATGTATAAAACATGGCTTTCATGGCAGTTGCTTTTCCTGGGGAAAAATCAGGCACTTGTCCAGTAAAACAAGTATGTAATTATCATTATATAAACAAATATATGTTTAGTTATATGTAATTATTATATGTTTATCCCATTGCTTTTTAGATCTTGACCAAGGACTCTGTGACAATTAACGTAGATGGAGTGGTTTACTACAGAGTTCAGAATGCTACCCTTGCTGTGGCAAATATCACAAATGCTGACTCAGCCACACGTCTTTTAGCACAGACAACTTTGAGGAACGTTCTGGGGACCAAAAACCTTTCTCAGATTCTCTCTGACCGTGAGGAAATTGCACACAACATGCAGGTATGAGCAACATGCAGGTATGAGGCAGTGCATTAAACAATCCGTTGTGCATTGATCCTGCTGATAAATTGGAGGATGGGACTTAATTTTACCTTGTAAGTGGTAAGCCAAGATTTGATTTGGAGCTTTGGGGCAAAACCCCATCAAGGGCGGTTGGAATGGTACTCGGCCTAACAAAAATGAGCGAGTGAAACAAGAATAGACGAGGGGGGCTAGCAAGTAGGGAGGAGGGATTTGTGAGAGGAGGAGTATTCTGGATTGTTATGTCAATATGCTGCTGTTGAAGGAAATCACACCACAGAATTTCTTTCACATACTGAACAGGCTTTAAGTGTTTGCTTACAGCAGCTGTGCTTTTATAATCATCACAGCGTACCATAAGTACTAAAAAATATTAACTAGAGAGTGCAGAAATTCTAAGACAATTCGTTTGATTTGATAGTCTTTCTTCAAATTTGGACACTTGTTTGCAGCCAAATACGTGGCTGAAATTAACTGTCCTGCTTTACATAGGCTACACTTGATGATGCAACAGATAATTGGGGCATTAAGGTGGAACGTGTGGAGATCAAGGATGTGAAATTGCCCATACAGCTGCAGAGAGCAATGGCTGCAGAAGCTGAAGCTGCACGGGAGGCAAGAGCTAAGGTAATGGCATCAAGGGGGGGGATTTTGTGGGGGACCTTTTGGTGGCTTTTTTTTCCCTTCATGAAGAACTTAATCCTCATCCTCCAAACCACCACATTCTTTTCCATATTAGGCTGTGGCAAATAGGAATGCAGGGCAGGATTTTTGTGGGTTTGGGTGCAGCCACTTGTTATGTTTCATCTGGAGCCATGCAGTTGAGATTTCATTTGAAAATGCAGAATCCCAAGTTTTTACTACAGGAACAAATCATGAACAGAACAACTTTGAGGTTATTAGCTGGAGGCTGCAGTCAATTCGGAGCTGAACTTCCTTCCAGCTTTTTTTCTGACTAGCCCCGAAAGTCCTTTGTTTTCTGCTTTGTTTCTTCGTAGGAGAAATGAAACAGCCGTAAAACTAAGTTTTGTCACCCTTCAGCTGGCCTGGAGGAGAAGATCTTTAACAATCCAAATATTAGCTTTTAGATTATTTTCTGAAGCTTAATTACTTCCTGACTTTATTATTTACTCCGGTGTTTAAAAGAATATTTATAAATGCTCAGAATATATTGTCCCAGTGCAGAAAAGCCCTGCTTGTAAATAAAAATGTATGACTACAAAGCTGTTCCTAATAAGCAAACATTCAAAAAGAATGAAGGAATAAAAAGGTATTTTCCCAATGAGAAATGTCATTCATCTGTCAGTCATCTTTTCAGATCGGTAGGAGGAGTTCCTTCTGTTTTTAGGAGGCAGTGCTGAAAGAAGTATGAAAGCAGGAATTTGTTTTGAAAATTTGAATGAATCCACCTGTTGCATTTTCAAGACTTACAGTGGCAGTTATTGTACACTGGCATCCTGATACTGAATAGAAAACAGGCATAGAAAACCTTCAAGGGAAACCAGAGTACCTTATATCTAATTGAGAAAGGCAGAACCAGTGAAAAAAGACAGTAGGAGAGGGCACTTGATTAAAATCATAAGCAGTGACTTTGATGTATGACTTAAGGCTGTAGTTATCTGACATACTTCTAGCTTATTGTTGCATCAGAATTAATTTGATTTCACTCATTTTGCTTCTCCAGGTAATTGCAGCTGAGGGTGAAATGAATGCTTCCAGGGCCCTGAAAGAGGCATCTATGGTTATCACAGAGTCCCCCGCTGCTCTTCAGCTTCGTTACTTGCAGACCTTGAACACCATTGCTGCAGAAAAGAACTCCACCATCATCTTTCCGTTGCCCATAGACATGCTGCAGGGCATCTTAGGTGCAAAACGCTAGCTGCACTGGGAGGATGAAAGTTCTTTTTCTTTTGCAACCAGTAAATGTCTGCAGCACCAAATTGCCTGCATATTATAGCTTAAGGTAATATTAGCAAAGTGGAAATGCTGAGGAACCTTTTCAGTTTTTTATACCGAGTGTGTGGTAAGATGCAGATGTAATGTTTGTGAATATGGACAATTAAAATACTTGAAATTAAAAATTGATCCAAATTAGAAGCAGTTCATGATCTTAAGCATGTATCCATGCTGTACTAGATGAGAAACCAATTATCTGTAACCTTGCATTTTCAAATAGTATATAAAACTATTTGTGGCAAAGATTGGATGATTCAACATTTGGAAAGAGAAGTGTTCCTTTTATTAAAAGAGTCTGTAGTCTGTAAGGGAAGTGGAACAGCCCCAACTGTATTCTCTTAGAGTGTACCTGCCTGTGATGATGTCATCTGATTGTTGTATGCATTTGTTCTCTAGCTTATACTGGGGAAAACAATGGAAGTTGATGTGGGAGTGAGAATAGTGGGTACTTCTGAAAAATCAGGCTCATACTTCCTAGAACAGTTCCCTGTTCATGAGAAACAGCTGTTCGCCAATGCTACTGAAATGGAACTTTCCGCCTCTGTTCCGCCATACAGGAACGATGTAGACTTGCTGCAGTTAGTAGTACAATATGCTGCTTCTTGCTATGCCCATATAGATTTATGAGTTTAAAAGCACTGAAAATTTACTGGGTCTGCTTTTATCTGTACATCTTCTCAAAAAACAATTAAAAGGAGAAAAAAAAGCCATAACCCTGATTCCTGTCTGTAAATAGACTTCCTTTCTTGTTCTAATTTTAAACGTGCTTGAAACACTGTTTTATCCAGGTCTAATAACTGCTTTCCTAACTGTAATTAGTGGAGGGTGTTTAACAGGAGGTTTTTTACTGTTTATATACCTAACAAATTAATGATTCACGTGTCAGTGCTGCTTCTGAACAGACTTGTGCTATTAGTTGTGATGCAAAGGCTTACGCATAATATCAAATGCATAATCTTCACTGCACGTAGTCTTGAGGTACAAGTCTGATAAACTGTATTCATATTTTGTACCTGTTCAGTAAATGTCATTAACGATTAAAATGGGATTAGAACTAAAAGTTTACATGAGAGGGAGGTTCTTTAGGCTACCACTGTTACCCAGTTTGGCATCTAGTCCTTAATTACTGGGAGATAAGAATGAAAACAGAAGTCCAGGTCAGTGAGTAAAGTGCCCTTGTTCTGCTACTGGCCAGCATGAGGTTTGTTATTTTATCACCTTTCTGCTAAGGTCAGTTCTGTATTTACAGCTATTATTAACTCTGCATTATAAAAATCAATACACCAATCTGCAGGTGTTGACCAGTATTTTAGGTAACATAAGCAGAGCTAAGCTTCTGTAGGGGTGTAAACATGGTTAACAAGGAAGTACTAATTAGCATCACTATGTGCACACACTTGCAGTAGGAAACAAAACTACTGCACAGCTTGCCATTAATCCTTGGGGAAGGTGAGTGTATCTGTACCTGCAGCTGCTATTTACTGGTCACCCCTGTGAATTCTTGTTGAAAACAGCAATGCTTCCTCCTCTGATCCTGAGTTAAAAACCACTATTTACTATTGCTTGACTTTCTGAAAGAGAAGAATACAGTGAATTTACCAGAGTAATAAATGTTAGAAGTTCTAGGGAGAGGAAAACAAAACATCCCAAACCACCACAAAATCCTTTTTGTAAATGTTTAACGCGCTCACAAAAAACAGCACAAAGGTTTTGTTTTCTAAGGAGTGTATTTGTTTCAAGTAAGTTCAAATGTGGGATCTACAGATTCTGTTTAATGTTTCCATCTTAGTAACAAAGCCCACCCATTCTTCTCCTATTCCAAACAAGCTTTACTGTATTAAATATAATCAAAGCAAGGAGTAGAGCAGTATGACTGGTCGTGATTGGTTTTGGCACTTATTGCACAGCTAATTGGCTATTAACATCATTGCCATGCTAGCATCCATCCAGCAGGAGGAAGCAGCTGTTGAAGGCACTGAAGGAACTAAACTTGCTCTATTAAAAAGAGGAAAAACCTGTTACTTAGACATCCACATCTGCCATTGCTCTCTGCAGAGGATCAACAGACCAGTAGTCATCATCCCAGCCCAGGAACCAGCCAGAGAAAGTTGGAGGCTCAAGCCCTTGCTTAACCAGTGTGACTGGAGTTCTCTTATCGCGGCTGGCTGGATCAGTTTCAATGTATCGTTTAGCTGTAAAGACACAAGTAGAAGAAAATCTCATAAGGTACAAATGTTAGGGAGCAGTAAGTGGACAAGAGATACAGTTTCAGATTTTTCATTAAAACAAATAAGGTTTTAATTAATTCTTAGTTAACAAATCAGGCATTTTTAGGTAGAAAATATACATTAGGGTCATAAAATGCGCCAATATAACAGCAGTCTGTACTCACCCACACAGGGATACTTTTCCACTGCTAGGGTCTAAGCAGCGTGTCTAAATACCTTACCTTTTTATGCTGATCTTTGGGATCCTCTTCTCTTAATCTATGTGATCATTTTGGTCACAACATTGAATGTTATGATTAAGATATATTCCTCAGTATATTAAGTTGTCTGACTTAAAATCAGATGGTGGGAAAATAAAAAAAACATTTATCTCAGAAGGAAAAATGTCATGACATTACCTGATTTCAGAGCCTCAGTCTTTTCTTCCTCCTGGGCATCTTTTCCAATCCATACAAACACCTATAGATTAAAAATAATAAATCACATGAATTGTTCTGCAACAGCCAAATGTGCCTATAGAAGAGAAGACAAGGGCTCAGTGAACTGCGTATAACACTGAACAGAAACACTCCTCCTGGTGTGCTTGGATCACTGACCCACCTGAATACAGTTACTGGTAGATGACAGGAAGCTTCTTAGCTGCAGTTTATCTGCTGTAAATTCTAGTTACGTGAACAAGTTATACACTAGCTTAACTGCAGAAAAAAATAACTGATATTTGAACATCCTTACATAAAACAGACACAAAATTCATCTCTAAGTTCACTTTTGGCTGAGTCATGCACAGCAACTAACAGGTTCTGGGTGTAAGTTCTCTTCAGTGTCACGGGTGAGGTGATTTGTTCTCAGGTTTCAGGGACTCTACAATGTAATAATTCTGCTAGTGATTTTAGTTTGGATCCCTAAATCTAGAGCCACTTTGTGTAAACATGACATACCTGATCCCACGTGTCAAGGATCATAACATCATCTGTAGCAAGGTCATCCTGAGTCAGATCTCCAGGGACTTCTTCAATCTGAAAAACATAAGATCAAAAGATGAGGACATTCTGCAAGTGTCACTTTACCTTTGCAAGAGAAATGCAGTTCACCAGGGCTCTAGTTTCACCTCTTGTCAGCCTTTCGTTCATGCACAAGACTTCTTATGCCGCCTCTTGCTGCTTGAAAGATTCACGAGTTAAAATCTTAGGAATGGGAATGCTGGTTGTTAACCAGGGGAGGATCAGTCTAATGGTTCAGAAAGTTGCTATAGAGGTAGCTGCTGTCTTTGCAGAAAAAATAAATGGTGCTAATACTTTCCCTTCTGGAGGAAACACTACAGAGGAAAATCAGGTGTAACAGCTTATTAGTTGACTCAGGGCATACTCAGACTAAGTTTCTCTCAGCTTTGTCAGATGAATGTTGAATTAACCGACTGTCTTCCCAGATACTCACAGTGAAGCGTCCACTCTTATTGGAGCATGCAAAAAGACGAGGGGGGTGAGCATCCATCTTCTTGTCCTTCAGCCGAGGAGAGGTACGGTAGGGAGCTTTTCCACCCAAAGCCGCCCAAAAGTTATCTGGAAAAGGAAAAGATACACCGTTGCCTCAACTATTGCTGGAAAACACAGTAGCAGTATGACTTGGGTAGGGCTTTAAGCACTGTTCTAAGTCAGAAAGTCCCAGAGGCCTACAAACATGGGTGTGCTGTTAAACATTATGAAGACAGTAGATTGGAGAAGCCACCCTGTGTCATGTTCACATTTCCTTGTTCTAAGAGACAAGGAAAATATCCAGGAAGTAATTATTGAGAAAGTGCAGCTACACAGAAATGACCTCAGACTTCATGTGTGTCCCTCACCTGGCTCTCTACCCTCGGAAACCTGTACTGGGCGAGCTCCCAGAACCTTCAACAGCTCTTGTGCTCCTGACAGCTCTGCACTGTTGGAGCCTCGGCCAACCCAGAGGTAAGCAGCAGAGGGAGTTTTCAGGACAAAAGCATCATTGGAGTTCAGCTGACTGGCAGCAGGATCCAGCTGAAAAAAAGAAAGTTGCGCATGTGAGGTGTAATCATCTTTTATGTAGAGCCCATAGTTTCAAAATAAAAATTAGTATCTATCCTTAAACAAACTTCAAACAAGATTTTCCATGCAAGCATGTAGGGTTACAGTATATGTTGTATAATTGCCTGTATCTGGGTAATGACTTAGGCTTAACTATATGAGAAGAGTAAATGAATGTGTGTTTCTTTATACAATCTACACATACATATGACTTTCTGCTCAGATGCTTGTGGCTGTCATTTTGCCAGTCTTCATGGTTCTGTCAGAAGATATAAGAACTTGCTGGGGCTATCACAGACTATCATAGAGCACCACCCCTGCTGCTGAGGCTGATGAATCATTAGCATAACGTTTATTTGTATGCATGCATTTTCTTTCAAATAAGTAGGGCTCTCAGCCAGTATACTGGCACAGGCTCTATTTCTGTGTAGTCTTTAGCACTTGCAGTCTTCCACTGGTAGCAGTGTGGTCACATAAGCTCAGAACAAGTCACAATATCCAGCACCAAACAGTATTTGAAAAATCATTGTTTTTATGCAGGGTGTAACATCTACTGTGGACTTAAGAGAGAACAGCTTCAACCTGTTTGAGGTGATATTTATAAACTAAAAAGAACATAATGATTATCACCACTTATTCACCAGAAAAGTAACAAAAGAGATTGTGTCCCCATTGCAGCTTATGTATACAACACAGAAGCTGGTTCTCTTTCCACATACCTCTACAGCTCTGGTGGCTCCCGAGGTGCTGGACCGGACCTGGAACAGCCGTGTTTGTGCTGGTGTGGTCTGGCCTCCTTCCCGAGATGTTCCACCCTTGTAAACAATCAAGGGTTTTCCACCAAACATGCTCATCATATGAGGTGGCTCTTTTCCTTGCACGACTCGTTTCTAGAGAAAAAGATAACCTGCTGTCAGTTTAAAGGCACTGATGAAGAGAAGCATGAGGTATGCTGGAAGTGGATTTGGCTGCTATATTTCTGGCTGGACTCTTCTTACAGAACTTATGGAGTTTGCAGTCTTCACTGATCCAGCAGCCTTTGCAAAAAAATCTAATTAAATATACCCAGGGTGCTTTCTGCTTCTCCTAGCAAATTCTGTTGGCTGCCAACATGTTGCGTTAATTCGTATGAATTGCAGATTGTTCTTTCTGAGAATTATTAACGCTAGAAAGCAGACAGCTCACTGCCACTTGCAAGGTATGAGAAAACCAATTATATCCTACTCATTCTCAGTCAGTTTTCATGGTGTTCTTTTTTTTTTTTTTACATTTGTTTTTGTTTGTTGTTTGTTTTTCTCACCTGCACAGGGCTGCCTCCCAGCTCCTCATCCAGCTGTACTGTGAGGAATGCCGAAGTCGCAATTTCATCTTGAGTGGAATGAGCACCCTGCCTGAAAGACAAGGCAGAAGTTGAGCTTCTTTTCCCCAACACATGCACCTTACAGAGATCAAGACGTAAGAAAAACTTCTGTGCTACCAAACCTCAGTAGCACTTCATTCAGCATGAAGAAGTTCACTGTCTCAGGCCATAAGACTGATTGATTACAGAGGGAGATACGGATGTTTTCTAGATAATAAGCGGAGATTTTTTTAGTATCTCCATGCCTATCTCTAAAGATCCTTCTGACAGCCAGCTTAAAAATATGCCTGTTCACACTGCTAGCATGAACTATACATGCAGTACTTATACAGACTGTACTCCTTTTGGTTTTAGTTACACAGCTTGCCTGTGCCCTCTCTGCTTGCTGAGAAGCTAGAACATCACCACTATAAAACTGTTAAAAAACTCCTCTTTAGAGGCATGGCCTGGGAACTGTAACAGTCCCAATCCAATCCAGCAGTCAGGGTATCAAAGTATGCAAAATTAGTTAGAGTGGTCTCAGATGTAGAAACTGCAAGTTGTCCAGAGCATTCTCCAAAGGATTAACTAATACAAAAAAAAGAAACAAGCAAACAAATAAGATGCTATCATAGTAACCCCTTTCATTCAAACTTCCAAAGTTTCCAGACCTCTGATAACATTCTGGAAGGGAATACTACCCTAGGTGAAATCTTATTCCCTGAGGATCCTCCATAAATGGGAACCAGCAGTGACCCATTCTCAAAGAAGTAGACTTCACAGCTCCACAAAGGCCCAGTCTTTCTTACCAAGTGTAAATGATCTGCCCCTTCTTTCCAGCGTGCTGGTAGTCATACAAGATGATATAGCTATCCCCTCCATAGAATTGGCCATATGTTGCAGGATTCACTGGCACTTTCTCTGAGCCTTCTATTCTCCAAATCTAGAAAAGATCACAAAGGGAGAGGACCAGGAATCTTCTTAGTGAAATAAGAAAAAGCAGATCTTCCTTAGCAGAGCCTGTGTTCTGTTTTCTTCTTTCAGTCTCCCAAAACTAGCAGTCCTGCAGCCCCACCTGCTGGGGAAAGCTACTAAAAATCTGTCATTGCCATCCACTACAGATTTCCACAGCCTGCAGCCAGGTCTGGAAGCAAGGAACACTTAGTTTATCCTATTGTGAACTCCCAAATCTTGATCAGTCCTTCTGAATGGTGAGAAACACAGGAGAAATGTCAGTTAGACTACCAGCACTGATGTCCATTTTGTACATGACATGATCATTTCAATTTCTCTCAGTTACGATGAACAGAGATTTTAGTTTACTGGGGATTTTGGAAAAGTACCACAGATTGGCTGGGACTCACAGCTCAGCTATTTCAAGCCCATCTTGACCACTGCTTCTATGCACAAACACATACATCCAGATGTGCCAGATAGGTGTTCTGAGACAATCACTCATCACATGCATGATGGCAAGAACTAGAATAATAGGGATGAGGTGGATTGAGAAAAAAGTCTGGGTCAATGGTGTTGGGTGAAGCATTGACCCCAGGGCAATCTTTGAGTGAAAACGACAGCTCATCTGTACCACGTGGCTGTAGGGCTCTCAGAACCTCCCTGGTATCTTAATCATTAAAGATACCCCCAGCATTTATGAAAGTGCAGTGTTAATGAGTCTCATGCTCCGTCAGTTCTTGCAGCAAGGCATCAAGTACTAAAGACAATTCTGGAAACTCTTCAAAAGGATTCTGACATGGCTTACCTGTTTCTTGCCCGAGCCATCATCCTCCATGCCATGCTGGGCAGCCATGGCCCTGGAGGTGTGTAGAGTGGCAGCATCAAAAGGTACTTTCTCAATTTTGGCAACATGACCAGAAATGTAAGCCTCTCCCAGTCCTTCTGTCTGGTCTTTGTCCCTCCAGTTCTTGAAGAATTGTTTAAACAAAGGTGTTTCACCACTCTCAGGGAGGACTTGGACCTGAAACAAAAGAGCCAGCCCATCAGAACCTGACCCTCATCTGACACAGCTCCAGCTCTGGCTACTGCTTACTACTTGCTTCATAGGAGCCCTGGTTTCAGGCTGGCAGAATTGCCTTGTATAGCTCTCCTGAGACTACAGCAGTGAAGGGCTTGGTATCACAAAACAGTACTAAGAGCCATGTCAGGTCTCACCTGAGATAAAGCAATCAATCAAACCTACAGTTATTAGATACCAAACAGACCTTTACCAAGACTAAAGACACATCACAAATCATCTGTTCCCTGCTGCTTGCAACCACCAGTTTGAAATAATTGTCCCCAGCTTCTTCCAAGCTACTGTTAATCAATATTTAAGCCTTTGTGTAACTATGCCTCAATGGTCCATACTACCACAACCAACATTATAGGTTTTAGAATATGCTAGGAGATGTATATTCAGTCTAAGTTGGGTTTTGACGGGAGCTGAAGGAATGTTAAACTTTTAGAATCATCACTATAAGAAAGGCAAGTTTACCCACACCTTCTGTTTTCCACCTTCTTGAGAGGTCACGGAAAAGGTAAAAGATAAAAATAGAAATGTATCTGAGAGGAATAAACCCTACATGCTAGCTGAAAAGCAGTAAATGTCATTCTAAGGACAGTGTTAGCCTTGGAGATAGACTGCAGAATCTCTCTTTTGAAGAGCACGTCCACCAAAACAGGAGCTACTTGGAAGACTGATACTGACACTCCACATGAGCTGTGCTTTGGAGTCAGTGGCCTATGTGGTAGAAAACTATTCACAGTGGCATCTGGGTGGGCTGCACATTCTTACCTGGGTATGTTTCGGATAACCCATCTTATCAATGAAATCAGTAGCTGTTTTCAGGGCTGCCTTTCTCTCATCAGAATTGGCACTCCTGCCTTTAATGAAAAGAGACAGGAAAGATATCAACTTTTAACAAGTTTTATCTACCCAGAGAAAAAAAGCTGTCCATAGCACTTCAACTTTTTGCAACAGCTGAAGGGCACAGAATTCCAGCTAGAAGATGGTGCCAAATACTAAATGAAATTTTTATTTCTTCTGTGCTTTTCTTTGATGATTGAGAGAACAATTTCCTTTCTGCTTATAATGTTAATTTATTTTTTTCTTTCTGGTTCCCAGAAACCTTCATTTAAGCAAAACCCCAGTGTCTCAGCACCTGCCATTTCAGATGAGAGTGGTTTCCTGAGATTGTTAATGCTATCTGATAGCATTATCTAATGCCCTGAAAAGCACCACCACCATCAAGTGAACACTCTCCTACCTGGCTCAAAAGAAACAGGGATCAGAATGAAAATCCTATGCATACATAACCAGCTTCACCTGCATCTCTATGGTACCTTTCCAAACAAAGATCTTTCCATCTGTGCCATGGTCCAGAATGAAGCAGTCTTCTGTGTTCAGTGCTGCCTGGGAGAAGGGGTTTTCATCTGCCACAAGGGAAACTGCCATGTTCCCAGCCCCATTCGAGACCTGTGGTAACACAGTGCAGAGATTAGATAAGGCATTGTCTGTTCCTCTCCAGCTTCATGGCAGTAGTCCAAAATTCATGTAGTGGAATGGAAATCATCCTGAATGCACTGGCTGCTTCAGGCACTATTATTATTCAAACAGGGAACCTCTGACATAGCAACAGTATGACAGAACCTAGCACTTACTCTGAAGATTTCAGATATGTCTAGCAAAGCAGAAATCGCTAGAATCAAAGACTAATCCAAACTGCTAAATGTACTAGATGCAAAAGTAGCCATTAAAGCTCTTCTAAAGCAAAATAACTGCATCTCAGAACTGAATAGAACTGTCTTGATAACTGAGTAGGCCTTCATGCGTCAAGAGGGTTTAAAGGTCTGAGTTCTTATACCTACTAATAACTGAAATCTACATTACAAACCATTTTGGCAGACATTCACCAAGTCTTCTGCACTCATACTAGCTGATGGCAAATTGTTACCTTCCAAATCATTACTTCATCGTGCTCACTGCATACTGAAAGAGGTAAAGCCAGTTTCTAGCCCATTCTTCTCATCTTTTTAACAGTGTTCCCCCCACTCAGTTCACACTCTGCCTTTCTCTCATAAATTCCTGAAAAGTTCCACCTGAATCCCCACTGCTGACTCTAGTCTCTGATAAAAGCAGTAAAGAGCATGTGGGTATGCAATGTAAGCAAGCAAGCATACACTTAAATTAAAAAAGGTTCCTAAAAGGTTCTGAGTCAGATCAGATCTGCCCTTCTATGCTATTCTAGCTCCATCTAATTGTGGAAAGATTACTTCACTCTCTACAATTGTCAGGGTCCATCTATTTCTTGTTACCTTATACAGCTTAGCCAGCTTTCTATTGGCTGTATCAGTTTTAGTATCATCAGAAGCTCCTTGTGGCAAGCTGGGCTTTGGTCCTAGGACCTGAGAGAGAGAGGAAAGAAAATGTTACTAGCCAATCCAAAAGAATCTCTGTTTCCAGATGCTCCAACCACAAGGAACAAGGAGAAGAAACTTCTAGATCAACAACAGCAAAAATATACTGATGTCCCAGCAATGACGAAGACCAAGTCTGCATAGAAGTGAGTGTTTCTAACACTAGCGCTTCCTGTGAAAACACAAACATTACTGAGCCTTCCTATCCACTGCATCTGTTCTTTTACACACTGCCCTTCCCTTTCCAGCACAGAGAAATGGATGAAGTGAACAACCTGAAGCATTTCCTCCCGCTCTGCTCCTTCCTCTGAAACAAAGACTTTGGCGCGACCGTTCCTCTCGTTGTCCCGAATCCCCTTGGCTAGCACAGTGGCCTTCAGACGCTCCTGGCGGTTGCTGTTGGAGCCACACCACTGGTAGATGTTCTGGGGAGAAAGAAAAATTATGCAGCTGTCACTTGGCAGACCACGACCTTTTCTGGAGGAGGCAGCAGCATGTTCAGGACTGAAAGATGTCAGAAAATCGGCTACATGATGTTTCAGAATGCTGAACACTTGAGATAACTAAACATAGCATGAAGAAAAATTAAAATTCAATTAATCAGAATTTTCCTGCCTCTGAAAGTCTGATAACTCATCTTCTATGTGGTACTTACACTGCCAAGGTCAAGGATGAAACAATCCCCCGTGTTGAAGCTCTCCCAGCTCACAGGGACCTCTGTTGCTCTGACTGTTCTCCTGCCCTTGACCTGGAGAAGCCTCTGCACGGTTACTTCATTGGGAACCACATGCCTGAAGCCAGAAGCCACACCACCAGCCTAAGACAAAAATCAAGAAGGAAGAAAAAAAAATACATTGATTAGCTATACATGAGAAGTTTTTATTTCTCACAGGATGGAGGGTCATCAGAAACTTGCAGAGAAAGCTAATATGTGCGGCTGGACTTTTGTATGTCAATCTATCCTGTGATGCATCCCAGCTATCCATTCCTTTGTTGTCAGTGATAGAAACATGAGATCAGTTGAGGTTCCCAGAGGATTTTGACTGGTGGAACGAAGGGCGTATTTCCATGTACACTGCACAGTGTGCCTACCAGAAATGATCCCAGCCCCGGGATTCCCTACCCCTACAAGATATTGTCCAAAAAAGCACTACCAAATTTGAATGAATAGAAAATAATAACAAATGAGCAAGAAATAAGCAAAACAGAAAGATTAAGAAAGTTGAACATGAGGAAATACAAGTACTTGGCAAGCATTTGACCTGATATCCCTTTCCTTTTACCACTGCATTCCTGACAAGGATAACAATTCTAGACTACATGTTTCTCCTATTACAAGGAAGTGCAATTCCCACTGCTATTCATCTACTTTCCCCAAACATTATGGATGGTAAGGAGGTGGACTAAGCACAGAAAAGGAGACAGGCAAGGCCAATCTTAGTTAAGTAACTGGGAGAAGTTAAGTCCACTGAGTAGGCGTTTCCCATTCACTTGGATTGCTCTTAAACTCATTCCAGACATCTTGGGACTGTTTTTTTTCCCTCCGCCTCCTGAAGAAAAACAAAACCCCAATCCCTAAAATTTCCCGGGGCTTTCCTTGTGTATTATTTATTGAGCCAAAGCTCTTCCACTGGGATCTGCTGTTCTCCACCCTGTCAGTTCCACCTCATTGAAAACATCTGGTTGAGAATGCTTTTTAAACAAGTGGCAAAAGGGCAATTCTTACTTTTCTGAGAAGTGGGCAGGATGCCATTTCTTGCAGATTTGATTCAGACTGGCAGGATGAAGACCCAGCTATAACCTACCTTGTACTTGATGCCAGACTTGAAATACCCCAGGAATGTTGAGGATTCATGGCCTTGCACTTCACGGTGCTGGACAGCTTTCCCTTGCAGGTAGTCATCCATCTGAACAGTGAATATGGCAGCTGCCCCACGCTCATCTTGAGAGCTTTCATCTCCTAAGAAATAAAAAGGCAAAAGCATGGAGAGAATGCAAAGTTTCTGCCTCACCATTCAAATGCATAAGCATAAGGGAGAAAGGAGATTCCTGGAAAGTTTAGCTTCCACACAGGTCTGCAGAGTAGCAGTTTGTAATCTTTTCTAATATTGACCCCAAACAGCATTAAAAAAAAGTTATTTTCCTGTAAGGTTTACAATACCACCATGACTGCTGCAGCCCCACAGCTTCACAGCTGTGGCTTTCCTAAGTATCATACATTTTCCCTTCGCTATTTCACCCTGTCCTGGAAGGAAGCTTCTCATGGACCAAATTCACAAGCAGATAAATCTGCAGGAAGACATCATCAGCTCACTAAGGCTGTGGAGACTAGCAGGGCACCACTTCCTCAGCAGTTCACCTCTCAGAACCTCTTTAGTGTAGAAAAGCTGTTGACAGACAAGAAATAGGGCAAACCACCATGCAAGTATCCTACATAGCTTTAACTATGATACTGCCAGTGAGCCTTGGTTTTAAGAACGTGGAGAAAGCCTTTCCATGTCACTCAGTGACATTTATTGCAGAAGGCCAGTTTGGAGGTCCAAACTTCATGGGGAAAAGGAACACACACTCAGTGAAGAAGATAACAACTGACCTCTACCCATTGAAATACAAAAGATTTCAGCAGACTCTTTCATTTGAGGTCTTGTCTTTTCTGTGGGCCTGATAGCTGACTCTGGAGAACTAGCAATTATGTCACCTTCATCAGAAAAGCCATTATTTTGGCAACACAATTCTACTTCCAGGTACAGAGGTGGCTGTACTCTCTATTGCAGAAACTATTTCAAATATTTAAGGCAAGTAGCAATACATGCACCCAAAACTGCATTCTCAGGATGCCTAAAGTTCTGTCCCTTGTTTCTTTGGGTAATGCTTGCTGGAGAATGCCAGAGTAGTGATAGGAACAGAATTCACTTCAGCAGGGGCACTCCCACCAGACTTACCTAACCAGAAGTGCAAGTCGTACTGGAGGTTCCCACTCCGCTGCTTGATGGTGTTCAGCACCAGGTAGGAATCCCCTGTGAAGAAGTCTCCGTACAGATTTTTTGGCACTGGTACCAAATCAAATTTCTCGATCCTCCAAATCTGGAGGCCAGGCTCCTTCCCAGCCTTCGTAAACTCAGCGTGCTCCACCATGCTGACAGGCTACGGGCAGGACAGAGGATGTTATTCAACACACACAGTACAAGGAAACTCTTGTTTAAGTGATATTGCTTCTGATCTCTTAACTATTGTCCCAGGCAACAAGTGGAGAGTTTCCTTTCTTTTCTCCTGCACTGAATTTTGTGAATAAATAAATAAAATCTTTCTCAATTGATGATTGTTACCCTTAAATTCCAAACAATTCTATTTTCTGCCTTCTCCCTGGCACATTCTTTCGTAGGCTCTCTTTTATCTAATGTTGTTTGGGGCTTGTTTGGTTTTTTTTCCTTATTTCTTGATTTTACTTTATATATTTTCCAAACCAGTTTATAGCTTATCAATACAGCCCATAAGGGGAATACAAATTTTCTTGCTAATTATTGCAGGAAATGGACATATCACTTTTAACTATATGTTGTACAGCTTGCACAATTATTAATCATTATTTACATTGTGCATAATATTATCCAGATATTATTATTATTATCGGGTAATCTGATCCTGCTCTCACTGGCAAATATTGTGAATATCAAAGAGATCATTTAAAAGTTCCTTATATTCTTATATTCTCCTACTGATAATCAACAAACACATTATTACAATATCTCTGTGCCACTGTTTTATTTCAGGCATTGAACTACTACACATAAAGTGCTGTCCTCAGGACGTTGTGATTCTGCTTTAATACATTAATACATGCACTGTCACACGAATGCAATCTATTTACAGCATACAATGCATTATTTCACCAAAACATAATGAACACTTTCATTTAGCTACGTATGAAAATAATTCACTTTGGTAATACTGAAAGTAAACAGAACATTTCTGCAGCATTGGCAAAGGAAGTTTGTCTGTATGTTACAGCATGCCTGTAAGTGGTATCAGACAAAGGGAAGAAAAAATTAAAGTGTTACATTAGAAGCATCCAGTAATTCGATAAAGAAAAGGGCTCACAATAGCTGATGGACAGGAGAACCATCTGCTCAGCTTCCAAGGCAGAAACAAAGAATGTTACAAACTAGAGAGCAGAACAGCAGGTTAGCTACCAAAGTGATTCCTAAGCAGATATCAAACAGATAAAGATGGAAAGCAGTGAGTTTTGACTGTTCTGATTCCAGTCAGCCGGACTTCATTTCTCCCCAGACCCCACTATAAAACTGCACAAACTCCTTACAAAGTTAGAAAACAGTGCGACTCTTAGAAGTAATTGAAGAGTAGAAGTTTGTCAGCGCTTCATTGTGGTGCTGGTCACTTACCACAGCTGAAAGCACCACAGCTGCTGTAACAACATAGCCAAGCCCTGCAACAGACACGGAGCTCACACAGTTCAGCTTCAGAGCCATCGTGCAAAAAATTGTAAGAAAAATATAACCAAAGCCCTGCTTTCCCATTTCTAACAGCAAATGGGCTCTCCCTCCTCCTGCAGAAGCTGCAGGGACTCCCAGCTCCCTCCTCCTCCTGCTGCCGATATCGAAGAGTGCTGCAGAAGCCAATCTTTTATCAGAGACAAACACGCCCACCCCCTCATCAATGCAGGGGCGGAACTTGTTTGTGCACACACTCCTCGGGGAACCTCAGACTTCAACCACTTACAGATACTTAATCCCAGCCGGCAATAGCTGAAGACAATATGCTATCCATTACAACCAACAGAGCAAATGTGTTCAAGCAAGCCAAATATCCAGTCATAAGGCCAAGGGGATAGGAAGAAATTAAAAGACATCAACAACAAAGGCAATATTTTGTCTGCTGAAGACTGCAACTAAATGGAAAGTTGATGAGACGCAGAGGAACGAACAGCAAGCCTGCTCCAGATGGCAAGGGCTGCAGAGAAAGAGGTTTTGAAGAAGTGAGAACAGAGGAGCACCAATGGTACACATGTGAACAACCTGAGGATGGAAGGAATACACCTTCATCTCTCTGAATTTGTCAAAGGAGCAGAAAGCAAAATTCATCACGTGCCCTGCACCTGAATGCCATGTTGCACAAACCTCTATCAGAGTAACACACGCCAGAGGAGTTTTGAGATGGTCAAACAAGAACGCTATGAGGAACACAGCCAATGCCTATGTGTGCTTATACTGCTGGTGATTTTAATGCACCCTGAGAATGACTGGCAGTGTGACATTCGGGCTTTCTCAAGTTCTCAGCAGGTGCTTCAATAGGAGGCCAAACACTCCACCTGGCTACACCCACAAGACTCCCATATGGAAAGATCAGACTGCACTGTGCATGTGCCTTCTCCTGTCTCCATGAGAATACTTTCTCTCTTCCCAGAACACTGCTTCTCTCTTGCTCAGGCTTATGCATTTTGTTTCGAAATTCCAAGTTGGCAAACCCTGTTTTAGTTCACATACTTCTGAAAATTCAGTGCAAATTCTCAAACTGAAATAAATAATGAAAACAACATCTTAGTACTGCTGACATTTCTGATTTCTGTGAAGGAACTTCAGAGTGTCAAAGGTCTGAATCCGGTGACAAAATGTTGGAAGCCTGACTGTGCAGTGGGACAGCTCTGGCGCTCTGAGGAAGCCAGCTGTGAACGGCTTCTGCAGCTGCAGCACACCCAAACCAGGACGACTGGATTGCACAACATTAGAAAGAGATGAGTCCCTTCCAAATGGAAAAATACTTTGGACTTTTTATTAATAAAAGTCTGTACAGTGAGACACTGCCAAACTTAACAGACGGAAGGCAAAGAGACCTCGGATAATCTTCACTGTTAGCATCCCATTTCAGGGTAAGCTCAAATCCCCCAGGACTTCTTTTTTCCAGCACTGGGGGGCAGAAGGGAGGAGGTGAGAAGCGGGAAGGAAACAAACACTTAGATTTGGTCCTCTAATTAACATAGCATTTTATAAGTTCTATCCTGAGTCCAAGCTTGTGTTGTCAATTAGCTGCAGAAGGAAAGAGAGTTATGGTGAATAAATTGTGTGTTATAATGATCTTTGGTAAGGACTCATCTGAAGCATGTCAAAAGGGAGTAAGTGTAACATGCCAGCAGCTGGTATGGCTTATTACTGCTGTGCAAATGTTGCATTGTTGAGTCAAGCCACAGAAAACTGTGCTCTGGGCGTGTTATTGCCAGTAAATGCCAGATAAGGTTGCCAGGACCATACTGAAAAGGGTGTCTTGCTGGAGACATGGGAAAGAAAGCAAACTTCAAGCTGATGTTAATAAAACTGTCCAGCTTAGTCACAGAAATGGTGCCGCATAGGGTCAGCATCTTATGCAAAGAGAAGTTACTTAAGGAAAGCAAGGCTTGAAACATGGGATTTCAGAGCAGATGGATCATCTAAATGACACTTGGCTGCATAGCGATATAAACAAGAACTTAAGAAAAGTCCAATGTTCTGAGCAAACAGTGGAAGACAACAACTCGTTACGGTGTCCAGATGTGCAATTAACACAACCGTGCCAGGTCTGTCTGAGAATGCCTTATCACAGAGGTAATCACACAGAAATAATTACAGGCACAGCGCCCTGATTCACCACACACAGCACATGGACTTGGTGCGTCGCGGAAGCCGAATCCGTGCAAAAGTCTGTGTGTATCTCATAGACCAATGGCAGAATTTGGAGACTGCTTCTTCAGCACATTTATAAATGATTTTTCCCAAGGCTGGGAACTACTTATTTTAATAGAAAGGCCTGAAATACCAGGGAGACCCTCTTGTTTCTCTGCCCAGCAAACATCCTGGTGTGCATCTTCTCCATTACAGCGCTGTCAGAGGCTCTGACAGCTGTGCTTCCACCACCTCCAGTATGGGACTCAGTATTCTTCTTTGCTTACTTCTATCCTAGCATTCATAAGAAACAGTTCTCTTTGTCTCCCTCCCCAGATACTCCCATTTATGTTCCTCACACTCATCCCTGTGGCTGTGCCTCCCACTCCTCTGTCCCAGAGAGGCCCTGTGCCCCCGTAAGTTGTGCTATCAGCAATTTCACCGCTTGTTTTCACTCTCTGAGTTTGCTCCTGACAAGGAGCCTTGTTCTGCTGTGCTCAGACCTGGCCCAGCACTGCACAGAAAGGAACATCCTATTCCACTGTGAGGCATACCCGTGAAGATAGAGTCTAGAATCTCTTATTTCTTCTGTCTCTTCACGTGGCAATGCCAGTGAGTGGGAATAATTAATGACTAGTTCCTCCACATCAAATCTGCTGTCACATCTTCACACCTACAGTCCTCTCAGGCATATAATAGTGCCTAAAATATCTTTCTGGGAGACAGTATCATCCAGTCTCACAGAATCAGAAAGAGGAGACAACACTTTATTCTCTTGGGCTCCAGTCTGATTCCTACTCAACCTCAAACATCCAGAGCAGCTTACCCGAGCTGAAGGAATGCACACACTCAAACAAAACATTCTCTGACTTCTGGTATTGCCAGAGTATTTCAGACCACAAAATGCACAAGGTAGTAATGGTAATGCTTTCTAAAGTGAATTTTTAAAGTAAAAATTTCCTAAAGCAAGATTAAATGCAAAGGAATGTGCATAAGTATTTAGTAGGCAGCTCCTCTGTATGACAAAGCAAATATTAGCACACAGGGCTTTCCTCACAAAGCTGTGTACTTCAACATTTCTAAGGCAGTGAACAGCACGTATATTTTTAAGCAATTCAGTGAAGCTCCTGGAGGTTTTTT
>PPHD01000565.1:34988-59605 GCA_002909625.1 Bambusicola thoracicus | reverse complement strand
GCAGGGTCACCAACAACAACACCAGGCTGCCCAGAGGCACATCCAGCCTGGCCTTGAATGCCTCCAGGGATGGGGCATCCACAACACCCTTGGGCAATCTGTTCCAGTGCGTCACCACCCTCTGAGTGAAAAACCTCCTCCTAATATCTAATCTAAACCTTCCCTGTCTCAGTTTAACCACTCCCCCTTGTCTCATCACTCTCATAAGCAGCCATTCCCCCTCCTGTTTATATGCCCCTTTCAAGTACAGGAAGGCCACAACAAGGTCTCCCCAGAGCCTCAGCCTTTCCTCATAGGAGATGTGCTCCAGCCCTCTGATCATCTTAGCAGCCTTCCTCTGGACCCGCTCCAAGAGCTCTGTGTCTTTCTTGTGCTGGGGGCCCCAGGCCTGGACAAAGTACTGCAGATGGGGCCTCATAAGATCTGAGTAGAAGGGGACAACCACCTCCTCCCTGCTGGCCACCCCTTTTTTAATGCACCCCAGGATATAGCTGGCCTTCCGCAAGCGCACACTGCTAGCTCATGTCCAGCTTCTCATCCACCAGGACCCTCAAGTCCTTCTCTGCAGGGCTGCTCTCAAGGGGTTCTTCACCCAGTCTGCATAAATACTTGGGACTGCCCCAGCCCAAGTACAACACTTGGCCTTATTGAACCTCATTATGTTCACACTTCTCCAGCATGTCCAGGTCCCTCTGGATGTCTTCCCTTCTTTCTAATGTATTGACTATACCGCTCAGCTTGGTGTCATCCACAAACTTGCTGGGAGTACACTTGATGTTATCATCTGTCATTGATGAAGATGTTGAAGAGCACCAGTCCCAAGACCAAGACCTGAGGGACGCCACTTGTGACTAGCCTCCACCCTGACATAGAAACATTGATCACAACCCCTTGGCTGTGTTCAACCAACCAATTCTTAATCCAACCAACAGTCAATCCTTCAAATCCATACCTCTCCAACTTAGAGAGAAGGATGTGGTGAGGGACCGTGTCAAAGGCTTTGCAGAAGTCCAGATAGATTACATCCGTCAGGCACAATCTGCTCTTGGTGAAGCCATGCTGGCTGTCTTGAATCACCTCTTTGTCTCGTATGTGCCTTTTCCATTGCCGCGCAGCATCCAGGCAAGGAGTGGCACGCGATGAAGTGGCGTAATCCCCTCCGTGGCAGAGGCGTGAGTGCAGTGGCAAGTGGAGCCAGCACCTGCAGTACCGCTTTCTCTTCAACAGGTGGCAGCACCGACAACGCGTGGCCCCCTCGCTGCGCCTCTGGGAGACGGGCAGCGGCGGCACCGCAGCCGCGGGGTATTGGGAGGAGCGGTCCGTCCCAAACCTATCCGTCCCTCTCAACTCCACTCATTCTCCACTCAGTTCCTCCTTGTCACCTCACAATGATTCCCAGTGTCCTCCAGCTTCCTCCCAGTCCCCACCTCCCTTATTCTCCCTCATTCTTCCCTATCCAGTGCTAGTATCCCGAAATACCATCCAGTCTGAATAGTCCCATTTAGTCAGGAGAGCATGGGAGCACTGAGTGTGGAACAGCCACCAGCACCCACCCACGCAACCAGGCTGGAAGAGTCCTGAAGGTGCCTTTGACCCAGTATGGGAGTAGCAGTGGGAAGTGTCTCCTGCAGGCATAACAACCCAGTCGTGCAACTGCCCAATACCGAAGGGTCCCTCCCTGCACCCCTATCCTTCTCGAGTCCTCCAAAACCTCTAGCCTACCTACTTTTATCTGCTCCTCCCCACACACCCAAAAGCCCTTGATCTTTCTATCCTTTCTCCAAGAAAGGAGATCTCCACCCCACTCCCTCCAGCAGTGGAGATACCCTGGGAGGACCAGGGTGGGTGTCTCATCAGTTGAGGCATCCAAACCCTTGGCCTCCATGAGGGCAGAAGGAACTGGCTCACCTTGGTTGGCTGAAATCCTCAGGGAGCTCAGAGAAGAGCCTACAATCCAGTATGGAGAGCTCCCCTGAGGGCACGGTTCCATCCAGCAGACATCTCAACACCACACAGCCATTTGCTCACTTCCCCTTCCTCTCCAGTGGGTTGGGGGAGAGAATTAGGAAAAAAAATGTAGCACTTGTAAATTAAGAACAATTTTATAGAACACAATTTTATAAGGGAACAATTTTATAAGGGAAGAAGAAATAAAAATAACAATAAAAGTCTATACAACGCAAATGATGCACAACACAATTGCGCATCACCTGTTGACTGATGCCCTGACAGTCCCCATGGAATGGTCTCTCCCCTTGGCCAACTCCCCCAGTTTTATTGCTCAGCATGATGCCATGTGGCATAGAATAACCCTTTGGCCAGTTTAGGACCTGGCCCTGCCCCCTTCTGGTGCATGCTGGTGACCCGGACTGATGATTGCTAAGAAGTAACTCACTGACAGGGATAGGATTTCTCTTGTCTGCAGCTAGAGAAATCTTCCATCAGCTTCATGTCAGACCTCACCTGCTTGAACTCTTCCTAGTCTTTTCACCTTCAACCACAGCAGTTCCTGCCAAAAGTGAAAGGATTCCCCCCCTTCTTCTCTTTGCCCAAAGAGTGAGACAAATGCCACACAAACCTAAGCTAGATACTGCCAGCGACATCCATGGTAGGTGAAGAGATAGCACCATCCCTGGGAGAGAACACACAACTACTATCAGCAGTTTTCCCTAGCAGGGAAGGCAGCTAGAAATGCTAAGGGATGTTACTGTGTCAAGTGTACGAGGACAGAGGGCAGTCATTTCTCGAAAGATTTTTTAAACATAGAGCCTGCAAGTAACGAGGGGCAAGGCCAGAGCCATTTACTTGTTTTTTGTTTTATATAATAAAAGGAGTTAGTTTGGTCACAGTATTTTCTATTTCCAACGTATATATATTTAACGAAACATAACCTACATGCAATGGGTGATATCTTACAATTTGAAGTGCAGGCTCTACTGCAGTGAGCGTCTAAAGTTGCCATCTCTTGGCTGTATCAATATACCCTTATTAGCCAGCAGAAGTATTGATGTAACATCCAGCGAATGAAGTACTATAAGCTGACTTTCACTGTGTATATGCAAAAACTCTGAATAAAAATGTTTCTTTTCTTTTCCTGTTAGTGTTCGTGCCCATTTGAAAGCTGTAATATTCAATTTACAAGGAACACAAACACCACCAAAACAGCACATATCTTGAAATATTAAAAAGCAAAAATAACAAAATTCTTGGTATATCCTCTGTCTACAAAAATTTGCCCAATTTAAACCATTATTTAAAATAGCAATTGAGGCTTACAGGCATTATGCTATATTTCTTCTTTGATGTCTTCATTGTTGCTGAGACTCTACCACAAGTACATATAAAGTCCTTAAGGACCTTAATTAGTCTCCAGCTGAGAGCTCAGTCCCACAGACCCTGTCTGCAGGCCCAGGAGCCCATACAAACTCAGGCCTGGACATTCACTCCCTGCCTGAGCTCTGCTGTCAGAGTGCCTGTTTTTCAGCTCTGCTGCAATTATGCTTGTGTTTGGCTGTGTACCTTGTTGACCCAGGCTCTGACCCATGGGTAGGCTTCTTGGCTTGGCCTTGGCCCTGACTAATCGCTGAAATTCTGCTTTGTGATTATTGGGCTGTATTTGACCCTTGACAGACCTGACCCTGAACCTTATGTATATATATATTGACTTTCTAGCTTGACCCTTGAACTGACTCTGTCTGCATAACAATGAATAACAGGAGCATCAAGTGAACCCAGAGAGACTGAACATCTTGGTTTCCAGTCTTAGTTTTGCCTTCACAGTAAGAGTGAGTGAAATTAAGCTGTGTAGTACAGAACGGTAACAATGCTATTTCTTTAGTGTAATGTACAAGGCAAGTCTTGGGGTGGAGTATGTATTTAAGGAGGACAAGGATCGAACCACTGAATGTATGAACTCCCTTTCCTCAAGGAGCCATAAGAAGTTCTTCAGCAAAATCAGCTTCATAAGATTTTGATCTTTTAAAAAGTAGAATTAGCCTATTAGTGCAATGCTATTCAGTGTGACAAATGTAAGAGGATTAAGCAAAGCCTTGTTCATAGACATTCTAAAATCATTATATTCAGAAACTAAACGCTGCAACAGAGAAAAAAAGGAAAGTGAAATTAAATCTTGATTGTTTTCCACTTTACTCGTAATGATTCATCCTTTTTCTTAAGGGTGAAACTTCTGTGGTTTTTCTTGTCATGGACACCTTCAAGACCGCAAAAACTATTCCTCATTTTATCACAGTGAACTAAAGACCCTTTGAAACTTCCTGGGAGCACCTTAGAATTAGAATAACACAGAGCTTAGAATTCAATACCCTTGTTAAGGACAAAATGCGAGCTACTTGAATTCAAGAGTGTGGTTCTAGCTCAACATGCTTATTAATTATTTGTTTTCAACACAGGTTTTTCAAACTGGCATTTCTTGAGAAAACAGTATTCTGCCAAAAGTTCTTAGCCAGCTTAACTTGGTCAGTGCTTGAAATAAATGTGGACTTGAGTTGCTGAAGAGTAAGAGACGAAACAACTACATCACTCTGAAATGAATGGGACGTGGATGCTTAACATAGCATTGTGGATTTGGCAAATCTTTCTGTCTCAGTGACCTGAGTCTAAAAATGCAGTTTACAGCCGAAACAATGGATGAAGTCCTGAAACAATGGACGAAGTCCCTCACCAGTTCTATCAGAGACTTTTCAATATAAAATTAGGCCCAATTTTCAAAATAAGAGCCACATGGTGGCAGAAGAGAACAAGAAATGTAGATAGATTGTTATGCTGAATGTTTGTTTTAAATATGTCACACTTCTCAATTTTAAAGCACAGCTGAAGGTTCCTGGCTGTATTTTAAAATTGAATGGACATGAGTGTAATTCATTAGTGACAATGTTTTAAAAACAGCCTCAGCTTTGAAGTTTCTGAAGGTAATTCTACCGTGAATGCTAACATTGCAATAACAGTTCAGGTTATTTAGTATAGTTAGGATATGGAACATGTGCTATGTTTGTAGATTGTCCATACTGCCTCATCTTATCACAATATGAGGTGTCTGATAGCTGTTTTCCAATTGCCATTCTTAATTTCTACTCAATTGACAATACAGTGAATTTTGCAGTTCTAGAAGACATAATCTTAACCCTTACAGTTGTGGCTACTTAATCTCTGTTGGAAGACCGTATAGCATCCTTTCCATTAACTCCATCTCTTAAATGACTGACAATTTACACATTCCATAAAAACAGCTTTCTTTTGATCCAAAACTTTTCATTTATTTTAACCTAAATTAATGCAGTTAAAAATATTGAATCCTTCCTAAGAACCACCACCATAACTTTTAAAATAACTAATATAAGGCAAAAGAAAACAAGAATGAAACAGGATATGGAGTCTATTATCCCTCAACCTATCAGTACAAGAATTTTTTTAGTACTTTTCTTAGTAATTGTGTTGTAAAGTTTCTGAAACCTTAGAGGCCATCACATCCTCATCATACCCAATTCATAATGTTAACAGGAGCAGCGTAAGCCACTCACCCTCTCAGCAGAGAGCGTTATGACTTCATACTGCATTTTACAGCAGTATTTTTCTATGAACAAACATACAATTATCTACCTATGAACAAACAGTAGAGATCTAACTGAGTTTTCAGATAAAGAACATTTTTAGTTATTACTTGACCTGATAAGAAAGCACTTAGAAAAATCTAGAACTGCCTTGCAACAGAAGTTACTTCACTTCCTTCTCTGTTCTTGTATGCTTAGCTTCCACAGTCAAACTTCTCAGTTTCATTCTAAGAACATATGCTTCTTTAGTCTGAATCTTTAATTGACTTATCTCTCACTTTTCCTCTCCAAATAGATCAAAAGCTTTCTTACTCTTCTTCCCTTACCCATATATGCAGGAAAGGAAGCAACGAAAGAGTTGTAGGACGTGAAGACAGAGAAAAACTTCACCACTGTTAATATTCTCTAATTTTGCATCTTCTCAAGTACTTATTATTGATCAGGCTTTTGCTTGCATGTGAGATTCTGCACAGTGTCCATGATACTTGTTCTCTTCTAGGGAGACTTCTAGGTTGAATGTGCTGCTGATTTGATTAAAGAAACAAAATTCTTAATTTACAATAATGCAGCTGCCAGTTTTCTGCCTCCAAAGAAGGACCTTCCATTTCTTTTGTCACAAAACTCCACAAAACTCCACTGTTTTAATCTACACCTCTGTAACAACTATTTTACCATGATGTCTACAGAAAACAATAAAAGGCAGAAAAAGTAAGGCCTTTGAGACCTGTATTTTTCCTTTGTTAGTTTTTTTTATGCTTATTGTATATTGGCTATGCATTAACTAAAAATACCTAAGGCTGTCCTTCAATCCTGTTAGTATATGATGAATTCCCTTTATGCAGCATGACCCTACTACAGTATATATAATAAATTCCTGCTGTATACCCACGGAACGTTCATCTGGCTGTGTAAGATTTAAGTTAGAGCTTAATGTTACAAGATCATTATTTTTTACAAACAAATGAGAAGTTTGAAGCACCCGGAATCTTTTTTTTTTTTTACCTCCCAGTACACAGTGTTCTGAGCAGTGTTGCATTGATTCCACGTAATGTTCCGTGCACTTCAGTGTAAGCTGAGGTGATTTGACTCAGGTGACTGAAGTCACCCCCACTTAGCTCAGCCTTTCTTCTTGCTGTGTCATGAGAAATGCTGGACACTGAAACCACAGAGACAGGTTTCATAAACAAGGACCACAGAATTGGGAAGTAAGAAAAACAAGAGGAACTTAAGCAAGATGAAACCTCATTTTTCTCAGACAGAATTAGGAATATCTGAGTTACCACTGAGTTATCTGACTTTACTAGTAAGACTGCTCTTGTCTCCGAATCACTGCTTGGAACTGTTTGGAATCAAGGGAAGTGTTTGATATCAGCCTTCCAATTAAATCTACAGAATGAACATACAATGTAGTCAACAGGAGTCATGAAGTATCACCATCATAAGATGCAACATTTTGCACCAGATCTATGCCATGTTTTAGGTTTGGCTGGGATTCAGTATTTTAAGACAAGAATATCCAATGTCCACTGGCTGAATGGCCCTGTTTTAGCATGCCTGTAGTTCTGTCAGATCTCACATTAGTATAGACAGAGTGGTAAATGTTGCAGCATTAACAGGCCTGTTGTATACCTCTAAAAGGAAGAAGCAGTTAACCATGTCATCAGCTTATATGTCTACATCAGCTCTTGTGGATCCACTTATGTTACAGCTCTGTTGCCAAAATATTACATCAGTGTCTCTTTATCTGTGCAAACCAGTGTTTGCAAGAATTAGCTCCATCTGCTTTGTAGAAAGGCGAAATTAGTCAAGGCTGCTGGTTTAGCACCCTTTTACTGAAGTAGGCAATACTGCACAGACTATGTATCTGATCCCTAATCTCTTTATAGCTCATCCTGGGTTGGGCACAAGGCATTTAACATGCAGTATATGCACCTGGAACGCTTCTTGAACAGCAAATGGTACCAGAAGAGACAGAATGATTCACACACAACGATAATTAAAGGGCTTAGCCCATTTCCTAGGATTGATGATGACTAGATACAGGACAGACCGATAGAAAATTCCACTCAGGTAGTTTGTACTGAAGTTTATCTCAGTTTTTTTCCCAGCTGTAAGTTGTGAAGTGCTTGGTTTCCTGTGGCCTACGACACTAACTAAGTTACAATATTTTGGGGCTTATTATCCCTTCATCAGTTCTGTTGTTATTGAATAGAGTGACTGCTATCTCAAAATCATATTAGGAAATACATCTTCGTTTTTTTATACAGTAGATAACTAAAGCTGCTACCATTATTACAAGGTACTGCTATATTTAATATGCTAGCAGCAACTAAGGAATAATTATTGAGGTGAAAAAAGTGGTAGTTTCATTGGATTAAGTTTAAAGGGATTTCATCATCTTCTTACTCTGCTGTAAACAAGGTCCTGATGAAGTTTTCTCTCTTTTAATCTCAGTGAAGGAGTCCAATTGATTGAAAGTCAGTGGTGTGGGAAAGTATGGTGTGGGCTTCCTTTTCACTGAGAAAAAAATAGAAAGCAGGCATAACAAATGCATATGCAAAATGATTAGAAATATTCTATTAACATATAAGGATTTTATTTCCCTGTGTTATTCCAGTTCACGAGCTAAATTGATATAACTCAAATTTCCTCATCTGTTAAATAATTAGCTCTTGAAAATGAAGTTCTAGTTAGTCCTTCACAATTTCTTTGTAAATATGAGTTACAAAACTATTTGCAGCTGTCCAAAACACAATCTGCAGGATATAACAATATTAAGATATTAACAGTAAATCTTAGTAGTCAGTAGTTATCTTCATCTTATTACAAATCATTGGTTAAAAAAATAAGCAAAAGTAAGTATAAAAAATGTCAAGCACAACAGAAATTAAAAATATTCGTTGAAAGCAAACATTTGATGCCATGCAGTCTTTTCACAGTGAGTTTGCATGCACAAAACAAACAGTTCCTCAAAAGTTCAAATTTATTTGTTTCTTTAAAGCAAGTTCTGCTCTCTTCTACAAGAGAAAAAAGCTTTTAAGTGCAAGGTGAAATTCTTAGGATAGGTACTTTGTACTACTGCCATAACATTCTTGCATACAAAAAAATCTCAGCAATGTCTCCTTCCCAAACTGTAGGCTTTGATTAAATTCCTCCAGACCTTTAACAGACATCTTGTGAGCTTAACTTAGTCAAACCATTTGAGAATACTCAGAGTATAAATATTAGATATATCTATAGTTTAGCTGCTACTAAAGTATGCAATATACTCTAAATCAAATATAGCATGAGGTCTGTAACTGTAATGAAACACAGACTTCTTGTACCTTTTTCTGAAAGCGCATGCCATACCTAATACTTAACATTAACGTAAGATTCTTCTGCAAACGAAGTTGTGTAAACAACCCTTGTTACTTTTAAACCTAAATGAAGTCCTATAAAAAAATAGCTCTGTTTTCCATCTACCAACAAATGTTATGTGTCGTTAATAATCTCGAAATCCATTCTTACCCATAATAAGAATCCAAGCTTGCTCACTTAGAACTTCAGATTATATATATGAGGTCTTTTTGACCACTTCAGGTTTTGCTCCACAGAACAATTAAGTTTTAAAGTTCCAAATTTTGCTTTCCATGTAAATGTTGTTTGTTTTCTACATTTTTTCTAAAAATCACAACTCTACTGCAGAGTAAAAATATTGCATTCCTTACACGTCAAACTTCCAGCCACCTTGATGAGGTTCTCGGCATCACTGAGGTGCTTGATTTTGTGATGTGGATACCAGCTTAGGAATCAAACAGGGTTGTTACTGACAACTCTTTTAAAACATACAGAACTGTAATAACATTTACTTGTCTCTGGATGTAAGAACTACTGAGTGGATGCCCCATAACCCCATTATTTACCAAGTTTATATTCTTTGTTAGAGATTTTCCATGCCTATTGAAACAGTCTCTTGTTTGGCTACAGAATTACTCTTTTTCTTGTCTTCGTCTGTTACAGTCTGACTCATCTGTTCAAAGAGCTTTGATATCTTGGCAATTCTCAGGTGATTCTGAAATTTTCGTGCAGCAAAAGCATAAAGTAGAGGGTTAACGCAGCTACTGACAAACACAAGTGCTCCAGAAATATACTCTCCTACATCTACAATTTTTTCCAGAGTCAAATACGTTTCCTCAGAGTGCTCTATCTCAATTGAAATAATATCTAGGATGTTGAAAAGATGATGAGGGAACCAGCATAAAATGAATGCCACCACAATGCTGGTAATGAGCCGTTCTGATCGCTGCTTCGATTGGTAAGTCATTTTGCTTATTCTTTTTGCAACACACACATAAGAGGTGCATATAATTAAAAAAGGAATTATAAAACCTGCAAGAGTTTCCAGCAAAAGATACGACACTTTCTGTTTAGTAGAAGAGTAGTTGCGACACGTGCATTGCTGTCCACCGTTGATTTCGTCTGTCTCTTGAAATGGAATGATAGAAATACCAAAAGCTATAGACAGGAACCAAATGAGGACCATGATTATAGAAGTCTTTTCCTTCGTTTTGTATCTTTGAACAGCAAAAGGGTAAAACACAGCCATTAATCTCTCCAGGCTCAGTGCTGTAATCAGAAATATACTAGCATACATGCTGCAGTAAATAACAAAGACCAGTATTTTGCAGAAGATGATTCCAAAAACCCATGAGTCAGCAAAGGAGTAAATCCAGATAGGCAAAGTAATCAGTACGAGGATATCTGCAATGGCCAGGTGCAAGATCAGCAGGACTGAAGGAGACACTTGCTTCATTTTAGTACAAACAGTCCAGATGACAATGCAATTTCCAGGAGTCCCAATAATAAATGACAAGCTCAGTATCATGCAAACTACCAGCTTCACGGTGTTCCATGTCACGTGGGTACTGGTTTCCTCAGCTTGACTCATTCTGGATATTCTTCAGACCTTTTTGGAAGGCAGTATCCTTGGCACCTTGTGCTCTGCTTTTACTCTGACCATGCAAGAAAGCGAACTTGGAGAAACTTCCCTAACTGATACTATGTAGTCTAGTAAGGCATGTGACCTCACATCCTAACGCTCACAAACATCTGACAGTATACGTTTCTTGTGTTTAGGAAAACAGTATGCATTTTTGCATACAAAAAGCAAAAATAGAATGCAGTGTTGTGCCTGGCTTTCCTCTTAATTACACATCACACCTAGCAGATTTTACAGCATGGAGATAGTTTTTTGGAAGTCTCCCTTTTTAAAAAAGCCTGCTGCTTGGTTAAGGCTGCCTGTGAGGAGAGCGAGGAGAAATAAACCTTCCTTATGCATTTGTTTATGTGAATAGCTGGACATTTTACTTTATAAAGAATGAAAAGTTAGAAGAGTGGCAGATAAACCACAAATGTGCATTAGATGTTTGATATGAAATTCCATTCTAAAGCATGAAAAATTATTGTACTCCCTGTCTTCAAGTAATCTCTTCCCTAAAAATTCAGGAGAGAACTGTTGATTGTGCTTTACAAACATGCTGACATGAAGAAACCAGCCTTTGTAGTGAGAAGTGCAATAAAGTGAGAGGTAGTTGTTTTTCTAATGTTCTTCAACCAAACAAAACCACCAGAATAGTCTGCATATAGGGTTAGGAGGAAACAGTCTGTTTCTCAGAAAACATATGATTTCATTGTCCTGCTGTGCCATCAATATGCCATGACATAACCCCCTAGAAAACTCCGTACTTAATGCAGTATTCAAATATTTTGTGAATCAGTTCTTCACTGTCTAGCCAAAGAATATCTAAGTACTACTTTGTTACTATGATGTCAGAACGTTTTATTTTAAAGTCTGGGTCCAAATAATTAAAGGAGGAACTAAAAGAGCAGCACCAACAAAAACAGCAAGTCACAGAAGTGAAACTAGAATGCGATTTTTTGTAAAATAAGCACTGAAACAAGGAATTATGCATACTGTGCTCTATTTAAGAATTCTACAAACCTGGCAAATACAGTGTACAACACAAAGAAATATCTTCCAGAATGGAAAAAGGATTGCAGCACCTCCTCCCAATGCCAATCAGCTTAGCTGTTTTCGATCTCATAAGAGTATAATGAGATCAACAGCAAATCTAAGAGTAACTCCACTGAAATCAAGAATTACTTTATCAAAATACCGTGTGAGATTTTAATTTGGATTTCACCTGATACATAATGCCAGTTCCTTTTATTTTTAACTGCATTTATCATGCATTGGGTAGAGAAAAGCTCAAAGCAACTGTTTGTATTCTAAAGGGAATTTCTGAAAACCAAGCTTAAAAATCCACCAATGAGAGGAAGTGCTTGGTACTGTCTCTTCTTCTAATGAAATCACTGTTACGCATCTCATTATTTCTCCAGAAGTAACTTTGGAAGGGCCTTTTATTTTCTTATTGTCAGTGGATATCTATTCTGTACTACATTGCAGACACTTACTATTATAAAAAACATCCAAGGTGAGATGCAGAATATCTCTGTAAGATTTTCCTCTTCAGAAATTTCCATTGGGTGCAGTTGTTTATACAGATATTGACTGGTAGCAGGATTGGTATAGTTCCAATCCAGTGATGTGTGGATCTGGTTCTACTTCTGAAGCACCTGTCCTTACATTTTTCAGAAACGTGTTTCTTCCACTTCATTTGAACCTTGTCTTCCAAGTGGTCTTTGCTTTCATTTGTATCTTTAATTTAAACAAGAAAGCAGATGAATCATGGAACTGCAGCAACAGCCTGAGATTTCTCTTTCCAAAAAGATCCAAGACAGGTGAAATGCTGAGATTTCCTGAGTATCATTTTGAAGGCAGGCTTTTAGATTAAGTAACACAGATATTAGAGTTAACATTAGATGAAGACCATGTTTCTTTAAGAGCTCTATGTGGTTGTTGGATCACTACAAAAATTTCAGACTCATCTTAAGATGCCTCCAAATGTTCTCTAAAAGTCAAACTGTTATTTTTTAAATTTACCCAAGTAGAACAGAAACCTTTGGAAAATGTAACATATTTCTAATAGCAGTGTAATATGTTTAAAAACATACTAAACACAACAGTGGTTAAACACATCGTAAATGTAGCCATTCCAGTGACCAAATGTGGTGGGGTTTTTAATGTATGAACATAGAGATGGACTTCTGCTCTCATAAACTTGGTCTAAATGTTTTAACAGCAGTGAGTTTAGGCTGCATTTCTGTGTATAAAAAAGTCTAAGTATGATTTTGTGTGTGTGTGCGTGCATATTCTATATTGTTTCTATATGTGGTGCAACAGCAGAGCCATCAGCATGGGAAACTTTAAGTGTGTTACCTTTTGCTTTAAAAATAACTTCTGAAAACATTCAAAATCTAAGAAAGTCTGTGCTATTACTATGAAAAAATTCTGAATTGAATTTGCAGTGCTTTTAGTTTAAGGGAGATGCTTCATTCATCCTTCAAATTGTTTGGTTTTCTTTCTAAGCATGTGTTTCCCTCTGGTGGATAGTTTGCAGTTTGCATCACCACCGAGCATGTTCAGACTGCTGATGGTTTTGGACCAATGATAATTGGTTAATGATAATTTATATTTCCATCGTTTGCATGTTTTTTCTTATAATTTCACTTCCAGAACTTTTTAACCCCACTCTCTGGGCTAACATCCTCTTCTCAGAGCACATCCATCCTCCCATCCAGTAAAAGCATCTCTGTAACAACTTGCAGAGTAGCTGACGCATGGGAAATTTGTATCACACGTAACTGATATGAATAACTGTCCCAAAAAGACTTTTACAATTCTCTCCAACTGTTTTCTTCAGAACGACCCACTGGATATTCAGCTTTAGAGTAACTGATGATTAATTAATACCAACTATTAGTACCAACTATCATGTATCTGCTGAATGCTGGAAAGCAATGCTAGTAATCTTGTTTGACTGCTGATCTTGAAGGAAGTCACTAGTCCAAATCTTTTAATTCTTCAGCATTTGAAAGAAGTATTTGTATGACTGACGTAGCTGTCTCACAAGAAACTCAGATAAATTGTGCTATAAATGGCTATGTGAAACTCACACATTACTTGATCGGAAAACTAGGGGCTAGTTCATCTTCTAAGCTAGAGTAAGTTGATACCATTTGCTAGTGAAAAGCTGCTGTAAACGTTGCTTTCTTGCTTTACTGATTACAGAAGGGTCTCCTATATAAATATGATGCACAAAGCAGCTAATAACATCTTTGCTCTGTAACTACTACAAAGGAAAGCACAGTACAGGGAAAGACATACCAGACATTTCTAAATTCTTGCAAACACTGTCTGCAATAGCCTGTGATGTAGCAAATACAGCTGAGAATATTCTCAGTACTTCTTCATCACTGGGAAAATACCTTAATGAAGAGCTACCCAGAGATCAACTCCAGAACCACCATTAGTAGAAAGTTAGCAACATTCTCTGCTGTGTGTTAACTGGCTTTCTAATAATGATATTACAAAACAATGTGCCCATACCTAGCTCAGTAGCCAATAGCATTAGTTCTGTGTGACTGGACAGAGAAAAGAATTCCTGTGTACTGTATTCAGGAAAGCTGCTTTAGAACTCATGATAGGCGGAGTGCTTATAAAGGCACACTGTACGTGCAGCCACACATGCTTACATGAGAGTACCTTTCTTACTATAACAGAATGACTGTGAACACTCAGATCAGCAGTTGTGAAACTATTAAAGTATATGTTGAAACACTGCCCTTGTATAACCAGACATACTAGACCTGTGAGAGTAGAGGTGTTAATTAAGATAGTGGAGATCTATATTTATAATTCTGAATACAAGTGGGAATATGAATAAAAACTATGTAGAGATTTTTGAAAAACTTTAACAATTTCTTTTTCAACATTACGAAATAGTACATTATTCAGAGTGCAAGCTTTCAAACAGTAAATGTATAAATTTCTTACAGCTGAAGGAGAGAATTTGGCTTGTATTTACATTAGCTGTCAATAAGTTGCTGTTTGTATGTACACAAAGCACTGCCATCCAAAACCTTTACCTAAGCTTATCCGGCATCATAATTACTACTGGATAAATCAAACACAGATGAATTGTTTACACACTCTTCCTTTTGTGAGTAATAAATTACTAGTGACAAATACTGCTTGGATGATTTGCTGCCAAAAGTTACTCAATACTGTATTACTGTAGCATTCACATCTCCGAAATTCAGCAACGCAATGCAAGTCTTTAGAGTCTCTTCAAGAAAGACTCATGATCAAGAATCTGCCATATTTTGCTGTACAGGCATTTCCCTTATGAACAGGGATCTGTCCACGTAGTTACATATTTTCAACAGGGGGCAGCATTGAGGAACCATTTATTGTTTCCTCAAGTAAAACAGCAGATGAGGAAGGTATAGCCACTGTCTGTATGTGGTATACGAAGTTCAAGACTGAGACTACAAAACATATTCCCTTTCATAAAAAGGTTAACTGATTGCAACTCAAATCTAATTACTGTAGATAACATTTTCTAGATAAACTTCCTGGACAGAAATCACTGTTGTTTCTACCTTGCCTTATTTCCTAGATATTCTCTTAATTCTAGCTTAGTACCATTTTGATACACAATCATTTCCAATGTTATAATATACAACTAATAAAAGGGCAGCTCTGCCATGAAGATAAAAACATCTGAATTATTTCTCTATGCCTCTGAAGCAACAAACTTGGAAAGGATAGCAATATGAACAACACTCCCTTTAGTGCAATTTACATGAGTATGTTCCTAGTCTCTTTGAATTTAGTCTGTGCTCTCAACCCTGCTTCGCAGATCTGAGCAGATTAAGAGTCTTATTTAACTCATTTAATGCATAAACACTGAGCCACCAGGCTAGATATGAAGCCCTAATTTCATGGCCTTTTGTCAGGAATCTTGTTAACTGTGCCGAAAGTAGAAAGACTATACTCACAAAAAACGCACAGCTACTCTCATGCTCTATGGGAGCCACCCATGGGTATGCAAAAGACACATGTAGGGCAACACTGAACTCTCTCAGTCACTCAGTAATTAGCATATCTGGCACGTTGTTCTGCGCGGCCAGAGAGAAGCTAGTGGGTCCTACTGTACCACTGATCGGAAAGATCTTGTCCAAGCATTCTTATTCTGAAATAAAAATTAGTCAAGATTGATTCTGAGATGCCGCACAGGTACAGTTACAGCTTTTCTGAACACACACATAACATATTGTATGGAAAGCATGTAAGATATGCCATCTTTAGGCACCAGTGATTTATTATTATCATTCTGAAATGTGATCTATTGCTTCTATAGGACTCTCATTTAATACTAGAAATGGCTGTGAATAATGATGACTTTTCCAGTGTTTTCACTGGCAGAATGTGCTGGCACTTAAAACTTACTCTCAGTAGAATGGAGGGGATTCTCTTATTAAAAATCTACTAAGTAACAGATTGTAATGGAATGTAAGGCTATAACATATTCTAAGGTCATCTGATCTCATGCTGTTTACATTTGACATGAGCCTAATAATATGACCTGTATTTAGGAACTCTTATTTCATATGTTCCAGTTTTGGGTCAGATCAAAAGGTACTCTTAGCCCAGTATTTTGCCTCCAGTGACAGGAAAAAGCAGATACCTAGGGAAGCATGTAGGAACAAGCCAAGTTTGACTATACTTTTCCCACACAGTTTGTGCGTTTAAAAATGCTTGGTGGTCAATTTCTCTGTAGGCTTGTGAAGACTATGCTTAAACTCATGAACACTTGGCAGCAAAAATTACTGCAGCAAGACGTTTGGCAGCTTTGATACACTGTGTGAAGTAACACATCTTTCTGTTAGTCTCCCATCAGCTTCATCTGGTTACTCACCATTTGTATGCCAGAAGGAACAATGAATAGTTGATCCTATTCACCCTCTCTATAGTCTTTATCCGATTAAACCCCTTATCTGTCATTTCTTCATTCCAAGGGTAACTCATTCTTTCCACACTTACTCCATATGCTCTATGGTCATAGAGATCCTCTACCTTGTCATCCCATTCCTATACCACAGACTGTCCTATCCTACTTACTTTGCTGTGTCTCCTGTTCTGTACTTAAATCAGTAAAAGTCATGTGTCATTTAAATATACCATTATTTTGTATTGAATGAAAGTCGGTTTTAATTTTGTAAGCTATTTTTCTTGGCTTTGTGTCTCAAGTCATGCCTGTGCAGGATGCATTTAGTCCATAATGGTATTGAACGGTATCTCTTTAATGTCTGTTTTTTTCCTACACAACAAATGATGTATGATTAGTTTTATTATGATTGCTGCTTTCCTGTCTTTTGAGTTGCTACATATTAACCAAGATTTGTGGTATCTGACATTATTACCGAATCTATTGCTATAGCTCTGATGCCTTGGTTCTCCTCTGTATTAGCTGGATGTACTGCATGATAGCACAGCAAAATGTTCACTATGTGCAACACATCCTGATATAAAATCTTGGTCCTTAGTACATTTTGAGGGCTGTTACTGAGTGAACAGAGCACATAATGGGGAAATCATGAGTAGTCACTGATACTGAGTACCAGCTACAGCTGATCAAAACTTTGGCTGATGAGGGTTGTCCCCCACCAGGACAGTTTTAAATTGCAAATTGCAGATCCAGTCAGAAATATTATCCAGGTTCTAGCTGTCAGATTCTTGAACAATGTTAGGCTGAATCTGTAGCTTAGGAGATTGGCTGAAGTATTGTTGATAATTATGTAATACTATATTCCACAAAAGGTTATACAGACATCAAGAAGTTAACTCTAAAGAATATAAAAACAGAATTTAAACAGACTTTTAAAAATAATTCAAAATTTTAAAATTGTTGGCCTGTGTTATCTGAGAACAGACATTTTCTCTGAGCAAAGAATGAAGTCAGTATAGTTCAGCAGCTTGCCAAAATGAGGAAATACCCAAGACAAGACAGTAATAAGCTTTGAGAGAATCATTTTCTCCAGCTCATCAATACATCTTTGCAGCCCACAAATGCAGCAAAACTGTGTTTGTGAACCGTGTTAGGATGAGGCTCAAGCAGGAGAGTTCAAATTCCCTCAGAACAGTGTATTTTTTAACAGGAAATCATGAGACCAATTTATCAGCCATGTGAAAGCTCCTATATTTCTTGCTTTCAGCAGAAAATGTGTTTTTATGTCACATGATAGCAGTATCCCTTTTCTATCACTGCTTCAGCTTGTAATTTGAATTCTTTGGTTTCTTCACTTTCAGCTGTCAAACACCAATAGCTAAATGACTATGCCACGGAGAAACTTGTCAGAGTGTTATCCTAGTAACACATCTGAAACCTGGCACAACAGCAATATTTAAAGCTTCTCAAGCCATTTATAGCATATTCATTAAAAATCATTCTACCCCCTTTTTTAAACATGTCCACAAATGGCTCTAAAGTGCCATTTTGCAGTTTAAAACCTGACAATGTAGTTCACTGACCCCTCTCCTCATAAAAAGGGAGATTAAATGATGGAAAGTTACTAAAGTTGTCTGCTGCTGAAGTTGTTTAAAGTTTCAGATGCTGAACAGCACTGTAAAACTCAGGCTCATAATTGGAACTGTGCATTCATGGCTATAAGCTCTCCTAAGCTGAAGAGATCAGTGGGAAGAGATGATGTTAATCTGAGGATAAAACAGCACTGTGATGTGAAATATCTGTGCTTTGCTTTCCAAGGTTTGAGCATATAGAGCATTTAATGATATAAATTTAACCTACATTTCCACTGGTGTTTGATGCTAACTGCTGCTGTCAGAAACTGTGAGATGCTACGCCTTCCTGCAATAGGAGGTTGTAAGATTGGGTCATTTTATAATTCTTTGATCACTGTTCTTCGCCATTTGATTAACAGCGCCAGTAGGATAACTGTCCCAATCTAATTTTGATGCTAGCTATGGTTTCAGCAGGATTAGAAAAAAGACTTTGAAAGTCTGTCAGAACTTAATTTTCTTATGATGATATTTTTGCACTGACACACCTGACACAGCCTGTGACACAATGCTACTCACTGTGCTGCTTCTTAAACCAGCTTCCCATGATTAATCATTCCCAGTTGCCTATGTCCCTCAGTCCAGAAGGGAACTGTGTTCTTACAGGAATCGTCAAGCAACACTTTTTAACTTAGCACGTCCAAGAGATGGGAGGGCAGGTGCCTGTGCATAATTTAGATGTGTTTATAGGCTATCTCTTTCCTGGAAAAGTGGTATAAGCAAAACATAGCAGATCAGGCATTTATTTTTACAAACTGAAAGTCCAAACACAGATCTGAACAACTCATTTTGTTATCCTGTTTGTTTTAATGTTTCTTAAGGTACCTCAGTAAAATCTGTATCATTTTTATTTAATTCTTAACTGTAGCCAGTTTCCCTACTCTTATTTCATGTTTAATGTGATAAACTAGACTAAAAGAACAGAAAATACATGGGTAGTCTGTGTTACATCTCCATATCTAAGGCTGTTTTACAGACGCATCTTTCAGTGGGAGTATGTGTTTCAGATCCAAAGAGCCATAACATAAAATTAAGATTAGATACTTTAAAGTATCTTTTAAAAACTCAGTTAAAATACCTCTCTTCACTACATTTTAAAGTACTCACTAAAGAGGAACTCTCAAATTATTTTCCATAGGACAAACAGAGTTCTCAAAAAGCATGATCAGTCAGATGCTTTTCCATTCTTCAGTGTTTGTACAACTCGGCACCAAAAAATGAGTAAATGAAACCTTAGTGAGGTTGGATGCAGACCAACATGCTCCTCAGTAAATTACTAAATGACCAATGGACACCACTTTCAGTTCTTCTGGATACACTTGTCTTTCCAGAAGTGGAATAACTTCTGTCAGTAATCAGCTGAATATAGTAGAAGCAGTGCTTTACCTTTTTAGAAGCAACACTGAGTTAGCAAATTTCTGAAGCCCTGTATTTCTCAGCAGCTTCCCTGACACCCAGACCATGTGGGACATCGATCAAGGTATGACACTACATGAAACTGTTTATGAAATAGAAGAATGGTCTCCTTGCCCTTTCATTACACATGAGCTAGAACCCTGAAATGCTGCTGTTTGACTCATGCCACATAACAAACAAACAGGATTTCTTTTGCTTTCTTTGGCAATAATGTCAGTATGTTCTCGTCACTCTTACAGTCTTTTAAGGCATGCTAGCCTTATAATAGCAGCATGTTGAACTTCTACTCTATTTTTTCTCCAGTTCCTCTCTTTGTCTGGAAAGTATCTTGCCTGCAGATTAATACTGCCTTGTTAGACTCCTTAGCTTTTTACCTCAGAGAGCAGAAAGAGTTTCTCTGCACAGTACAAAATGTCAGACTCTATCATTCATGCAACATGTGCTGGGAAATTGCTGTAACTTAGAACTTGTGCAAGCCATAAGCTGTCCCTGAGGGTTCAACCTACTCAGTTTTCATCACACCATAGATCATATTTTCAACTTTTTATCATATATTCCTCCTACACATAAGTGTCCTCCGATTTCAAAATTCTTCAGTGGTCCAACCTGAAGATTTACCTAAGTAAATCTTAAGCAAAAATCCCAGTACTTCAAAGTCCCAGCACTTCTGGGGTTTCTCACTCACAGATCCTAGCAATATTCTCTTTTACTCAGCAGGAGTTTTGCAGTTCAGCATCTCAGAGTTTCTTTTGCTGTCTTGACTGGAACAAAGAACGTAGTAAGTGAAGGACTGAACTGTAAAAGTCAGTCACACTTCATGATGGAACATAATCTACAAAGAATCATTGGATCCCAGAGAATTTGGAGCATTTTTCAAGAAAGTGTAATCTCTGGGTCCTGTCAGGAATGAGTATCTCATAGTTTATAACATTAAAAGGTTCAGAGACCAAAGAGATATGCACTATGTGTCTACTTTGCAAAACTATTTTATAGATATGGGTTTCCAGGACTATAATTTCTTGTCGATCCCAAAGAGGAGTCAAATCAAATTGGAGTGTAAGCTTGCCTGCTCTGTGCAGTTGTTTTAAACGATGGGTATGTGAGTTCCTGCAGGCACTAACTAGAAATAGAAGTTCTGAAGTTCATTTGCTTTCACAGATACATAAATTTTACAAATATTATTTTTCCTTATTGCTGAAATTCAGTAAGCAATCTTGTGATTAAAATACCAAAAAAATGAATTGTTTATTGCATTTTACCTGATATGATGGCTATGAGAGATCTGTAAATCTCTCAGCATCAGGAATAAAAATCAACAGTATTTGTAACTCTGTGAATACAAGGAATGGGTAGTTCAAGTTTAAAATGTTTCTATTCTAAACGTAATTTTTGAGTAGAACTACTGTCAAGGAGTACCTGCTGTACTGGGCCAAACACTAGGATGAGATTGGTAAGCCCCTAAATCCTTACAAGTGCAAGGCAAGTATAATAGGCCTGGATTACTGGATGTATTAATAAAGTTCTCTATCACTTTTTACCTTAAAAGTTTGTTTTAAATTGTTTATAACATTTCCTGATTAGTAACACATCCGTGCATGCCTTTATGTTGTCTTTACAGCAGGCTGCTCAAAACTTGGGATCATGGCAGGCTTGTTAGTCATTGGGTGCTCACACTGTACTGTGAAGCTCAATTACATGGATCGTTTGCAAACACTAATTGATGTTCTTTAGAAAGAGTAATACGATCACCTTTACACAGATTAAAGGTTTGAAGACAGGAGAGATGACAGTGACAAGATACATTAGTCGTGTACATACTACCTTGGCTGAAGGCTAAGCTCTGATGTTCTAGACTGATACCTATGTAAGCCTGCACTTCAGCACCCTCACTGCCCAGCTGCCTCCTCCCCTTCTTTCTGGCCCCATTCTGAGAAATGCAGACATTGTAAACAAACTCATCCTAAGGAGACTGAGGAACTGATCTCAAGTTTTGTTTCCTATCCTGATGCTAATGAGTAGCAGCATGAAGAACAATATGGAATTGAATGTTAAGTGCTGAGGAAGCAGGGGAAAAGAAAAGGAAGGGAAAGTAACTTTGCAGTCCTGGTTCAAATGCATGTCAGGTAGTGTCCTGGGATTACTGTGACTGTACTTGGAGCTTGAGTTTAAAAACTGTTGCATTTAGTTGGGAATGGCATTCTAAAACACGTGCTAACCTGGATAACAAGGCATAAAAAAGAAAACAAGTTTGTTAAAGGTAAGGAAACAATAGCCTCTTCAGTAAGAGGAGAAATGGAACCCACCTCTGGCTGATTTCACAAAGGGCCAAGAGCTGAACTGAATGTCTGGGATATTTATGGATTCTTCTACATGTAGCTTCACTCTGAAGAAATGGTATTAAAAAAAAAAAACCTGTGTTGCTAAACATATTGCAACATATATAGACTAGCATAGATGTATAGCATGTATATAATAGTTATTTAACAGCAAATTAAAAAGCACAGTAGCAGCCTTCTTCCAGCGCATTCTATAAGCTTTTGAGAAAATACATGTTTATGACTGTCCCCCAATGAGGTCATCTGCAACATGTAAGAGCTGTTACAGGTCAGCCAAACCTGCGCTGAGTCCTGAATACATTGTCCTGGTATGCATGACTTCAGCTGAACCTCAAACTATTCTTGAGAAGGAGGGAGTAAGCTTCCTAAGATGAGTTTTAAGGCCTCATATTTGTTTCAAGAAAAAGACAATTATCTTGCTTCATAGATAGTGAAGAAAGAGCATATCAGTGTTGTGTAATGCAATTTCTGTGCTTCTTTTTCAAACTAAAGTCATGTTTAAACAACGGTCAGGATTCCTGCCAGTGCAGAACAATGTAGGAGGATAAATCTGTTGTGCCAAGGAGCTCTACAAATCTTCGCACTACAGACAGAAGAATTACTAGGGGAAAAAACTTGGCAACCTCCTGAAGAAAACCTTTATTTTCTAATGATGTTTGAAAGTGGACATGTGTGGTGTTGTGAAAGTGAACCAGATGGAATCTGAATACTTGTGGCAAAATAATAAAATGTGCCACTTCAATCTTCCTAAGCCCCTTATACCAGTGTACATGTTTGGTTCATAGGCTACACAGGTTACAGGCCTGGCTTCTCCCTAGCAATCTTGATTCCTTCCTGGACTCAAGAATGAGTTCAAACTTGTGAGAATGAATATAACTAACTTATTTATAAAGCAGAACACCTGAGCTAGTCTATGATGTTTAGTTGTGTAGGGGAAAAGAGACATCACAGTATTTTCCAAAGAAAGAACATTTGGGGGAATTCAGGAAGGGATGCTACAGCAATGTCTGCAGGAAGAAATGAAATGAGCAGCAGATGTTGTCTGTACATTCAGTAACGATGAAGATGACTAAAGCAAACCACGGCAGCACACCAAAATATTGTTGGTTTTTTTGATAATGTGATAATAGGCATATAATTAAATATTTTATCTCCCTTTTTTGTCTACGAGACTTTTGATAAAGTCCATATTCTACTACTCTCATTTTCACTACGGTGAGACTCTGCATTCCAGGGTAATTTTTACTGCTGCAAATTCAAATGCGAAAACTAGTGTGGCTGGTAAAATTTTGTGAGGCAGTAGAAGTTAAAATACCATGTTTCTGAAAGACCTGAATGGTGAATATTTTGGTAACATATTCTGAACCTGATAAACTTCTCAATGAAACACAGTAATAATGGAAAAAGTACTGACATGGGTATGTGCCTACAGTGTAGACCTGTGCCAATGTCTTGGTCACCTTCACATATTTCTTTTAAAACCACCTCAGTTGTAGACAGTTTGTAATGAAGTTTCTTATTATGTTAATCATTTATTTTGTGTACTCCTTCTCCTATTGCACATTATCCTTATTTGATACGAATGTGCATCTGTGGGATAAAGCTGCTTTTCTAGTAGTGTGTCTAGCACAGAGCAATCGTGCTTGGGGATATCTGAGCCAATACAAACACAACTGAATTGCTAAAGGACCAGAGGCAAACAGGGAATTCTGTTCAGTCAAATAAAAGGTGTTTAAGTAAATACTAGGTTTCTGGAAAGGACCATTTATTTTAAATAACTAGTCTGCAAACTCATATTCAATTCACCATTTTTGTCAAGCTGCCGGTCTAAGCCCTCAAAGAGTTTTAAACAAAGATAATGGTACGGATATTCTCATTTCTGGTGCTTAATCTAGTTTAATTCTGCTATTTGTTTGGAAAGAAGTAAAGAATATTTTGAATACTGATTATACAGATCAAAAAGAATTCTCTACAGTGATTAACAAAAAAAAAGTGATCTTTGGAATATATATCTTTTCTTATATAAAGGTGATAAAGTTTTACTACTGCTTTCACAAATAGTTTCAATTCTAACAACTTCCTTTTTTATGTCCAGACAGCTTTTGATATGAGGCATGTGAAGAAAGCAGTGTATACTATGTACCTTTTTCAAAAATAAGGTTTTTGGCACTTCTCTGTCAGTTCAGACTTGCAGTTGGTTCTGATATTTATTAAACTTTCCTTGAATTATGACAGAATTCTGTTGTGTGAGTGTACACGATCATGGCCCTGAATAGTTACTCTGTAAATGTCCTGCTGTCGAGTCATTCTCTGTAGAGATAGAGGAGAACTACTCTTCCAAGAACACACTACTCAGAAATACACTGCATCGGCTTATTTGCAGAGCATCACCTAATTGGAAAGAAATATTAATGGGCTTTGAAGATTGTCTTGGTTCTTCCTATTTCTTAGTGTCGCAGGAACCGGGCATTCAGCGTGAAAACAAAAAGTTGCTATTACTATTTAAACAACCTTATAAAGACAAGGAGCTTTATTTGCTTTGTTTTCCAATGTCAATAGTACCGATCTCCCAAAAGGAAGCAACAAAAAAGCAGCAATTGTAACGCTACTTGATTCATCAACTGAGAGACTTATCTAAAGAACCAGGGCCGGCACAGAAGGAATAGTAATTATGCACTGTTACAGCTAGCGCAAGCAGTACCAGATGGAACAAGTTGTATTGTTATAAAGCAAGAGCAAAATAAAGATCTTACCGATATTTAGGCTCGCAGG
>PPHD01000565.1:0-34968 GCA_002909625.1 Bambusicola thoracicus | reverse complement strand
TCTTCCAAGAACACACTACTCAGAAATACACTGCATCGGCTTATTTGCAGAGCATCACCTAATTGGAAAGAAATATTAATGGGCTTTGAAGATTGTCTTGGTTCTTCCTATTTCTTAGTGTCGCAGGAACCGGGCATTCAGCGTGAAAACAAAAAGTTGCTATTACTATTTAAACAACCTTATAAAGACAAGGAGCTTTATTTGCTTTGTTTTCCAATGTCAATAGTACCGATCTCCCAAAAGGAAGCAACAAAAAAGCAGCAATTGTAACGCTACTTGATTCATCAACTGAGAGACTTATCTAAAGAACCAGGGCTGGCACAGAAGGAATAGTAATTATGCACTGTTACAGCTAGCGCAAGCAGTACCAGATGGAACAAGTTGTATTGTTATAAAGCAAGAGCAAAATAAAGATCTTACCGATATTTAGGCTCGCAGGAAAGTTCCCAAAGGGAGGATCTCCAAATAGAGATCCTTCCTCCTGGAGAGTCAGCCCTTAAATGGGGGCGAGGAGGGGTGGAGCATGGCTCCACCCCTTCCAATCACTCAGGTGAAACTGCATTCACCTGTGCCCCTGTGGCTGACTCAATGCTTGCCTCAGGTGGTCAATCAGAGGTTCAGGCCATGATTCAACAGTTCCCATACAATGCACTTAGCAGGTTTTTCCTGGAGAAAAATAGGAGGAAAAGGTGAGGATAATCCCAACTGTTAAAAGAGTGCAGAGGTTCATCACAGAAATATCAAGGCTTGTCTGAATTGAATGCAGAAATATCTGTACAGAATTAATAAAATAAGGATTACAAACATGACACATTTGATAATCAAGGACATAAATAATGACACACTGGTAAACACTGAGAAATGAGGTGTTCAGATCAAGACCACCGAATCATAGAATGGCCCGGGTTAGAAGGGACCTCAAGGATCACAAAGCTCCAACCCCCCGCCATTTGCAGGGCCACCAGCCTCTACATCTAATACTAGACCAAGCTGCCCAGGGCCCCATCCAATCTGGCACTGAACACCTCCAGGGATGGGGCACCCACAGCCTCTCTGGGCAGCTGTTCCAGCTGATTCAACAGGCCCGTGCTTCCAGAGGCTTACAGCAGAAATGACTTACCAACAGAAAAGCCACTCTCTGACAATAGATGATGGCAACAAGGTTACAGGAAGTCATAGGTGCCATTCCTCTTTCTGTTAACTCATTAGTAGAAAAGAGTATTCATAAAGATACTTCAAAAAGAAGAAACAAATACAACAGGCAGCGAGCTTGCTCAACATTTAAAGGTTGAAATAAAAGACTGAGACAAATCAATTAAACAAAAGCACACCAAAATATCTGCATTCCTAAAGGGCACAGCAGATCTGTTCAAAAACTGCCACTGCTTCTACCCAAGGGAAGCCAAGAGGTGTAAGAAAGGATTTGACAGGTGGCATTACTTGAACTTCATATTACAACACAGTGATCTTGGCCTGGCTACTTAGATATGTGCATTTTGGTGCTTTGGACTGAACATAACAATACGAGAGAAGGTCAGAAGAACCAAGTGATTGAAATCAGCTTTCTTTAAATACTGCTCTACCTTTCCATAAGGTCTTGCACTGCATTTTGTAACATTTAATTCCTACACCAGGATCAGTGTTGCAACCAGTAGTACAGTCTGTCATACTTACACGCCCTGTAGTTTGTTTCAGTAGGAGGTCATTTCAAGTCACCACTTGTGTGGTGACTAAGCACCAGTCTCTGGGACAGACCAAGGCCTCTGCTTGTATTGGATGTTGTCACCTCTTCCCTCAGCACAAATATAACAGGTGTGGCAGCTGCCAGGAAGAACATGATCCTAGATTTGGACTTGGCCTTAGCTTCCTCAAGTGATTTGTTGCATTTTCTTCCTCTGTCTTATTTCAGGAGGAAGGATGTGTCCTCCTTCTCTTTCCATGTTAATGCCACACCATCCGCAAACCCATCCCATTTTCTCAGTTCCAGTCAAAAAGCTGTGTGTCTGTTTTTCACGTGCATCTTTTTGATGCCTCTTTTTGCAGCAGCTACAAACATTGAATGCTGGTCAATGAGGCAAGAACAACTTCACCTTTCTACCTAATAGTGGATGTAGCTGGTTGAATTACATAACTCAATGAAAAGTAGTTTCCTACACTGCATTTCTACATTTGACATCTACAGGTTTCTGGTGTCTCCCACTGATTTCTTGGTCGGTGATACTGTTCACATCAGTATGTAAACCATTCAAGGCAGGCATATTTCTGTAACTTAGCATCACACTGAGGAACGCAGGAAGGTCTGAAGCAGACTGTGGTGCCCTTGTTGCAAAGACACCCCAGCAGCTTTTCCCTGAGCACGAAGCAATAACATCAGGCTCAGAACGTGGAGTGGATGTGCAAGTGAAGCAAGGAAGCTTCATCTTGTTCGTTCCCAGGACCACAGTTGTCTATGAGCTGTGATCACAGTGATTCTGGGCACCATTTTTCTGCCCTCTGTTCAGATTCTGTTTCTATGGGCACCCTTGCTCCTCTCCACTATCACCAGTAGCCAACACACACCTCACTCTGAGTGGGCAGTTTCCACTAACTGCTGTTGACCAAGCACAAAGGCTTACATCCTTCTGGCTTTAAGCCCCTGTAATTACAAGTCCACCTGTCGTTGTTATACATGTGAAGGTCTAATGATTTTTTTTTGAGTGCTGCCAAATTTCTGCCCTCGACGATACCATTAACTGCTGCATTAGCCAGGTGTCGCCTGAAGTACTGCGTTGCCCATGAGCTTTTATACTGGCACTGATCCCGTGACTCTGCAACGAAAAAAGCTGCAGCTATCCTAAAGTTTATTTGCTTTTCCTCAAACCATGCGGACCGCACCCCTTCTGTGCTATGTTTATGCACAAGGTCGACGTGAAACGCCCCTTACTTCACCTCTAGGAGCCACCACGACCGCACAAGTGCGCACGCAGCGCCATGAGGCGAACCCAACCGCCCCGCAGCGCCTCCCGCACCTCACTGTCCGGACTGAGGGGCTGTCCCGGATCCGCACCTCGCTACCAGCGGTGCTGGACGAACCGCAGCTCAGCTCGACAGTCCCCGCTCGGCTCTGCGCTCGGCTGCTGACGCCTGCGGGGGCGGGGCCGGCCGCGGCGAGGCGGGGCGAGCCCTTTACAGGCCGGGGCGGGCGGATGGGGCCGCACTCCGGCGGCGGCCACGGCGGAGCGACGGGAAGGGAGCAGAGGCGGCCGCGTGGTTATGCGCTGGGGCGATGGTGCCGCCGGCCGGCACTAGGCTCCTCCCGCGCCCGGGAAGGAGCCCCCTCCTCAGCATCCTTCTTCTCCTGCTGCTCTGCTCCGGCGGTGGGTGTCTGCCGCGCCGCCGGCCCGCGGGGCCGCCCGTGGTGCTGGGTAAGAGCCGAGCGGGGGCACGGGGCAGGCGTGGAGCCGAGCCGTGCCGTGCCCGTGTGAGTGCCGCGGGGCGCAGCGGGCTCGGAGGCGCCGGGTGCCTCTGTGCTGGGGAGCGCCGCTCGCGTCCGTGCTGCTGCGGGGGGGTCCGTGGGCAGGGTGGGGAGCGGCGGCTGCGTGTCACCGCGCTCGCTGCGAGCAGCTAAAAACAACAGGCTTGGCTCACCGCGCTGCGCAGACGGGTGTTACCGGCCTGTGCTACCGCCCGGGATCACCCAAGTAGTTCACAGCAAATACGCAAAACCTATCTGTCTAATAGGTCCTACGGAGTTAAATGTTATCTGCTCTCTGTGTCCGTTGATAAGCGTCAGAAATAAATGTTAATTATTTGAACGACGTGTCTGCTGAAGCTGTAGTCTCCAAGCTTTCCTGAGTACTGGTCAGATGCATTTGGTGGCAGTAACGTGAGTGGTCAGTCCTGTAACCGTGTTCTGTATGCTCTGCACTCTCACTGCGTGAATAATAGTGATGATGAAGGAGGGAGGAAAAGGTTAAGAAAATGGGAAAACATGGAGAATTCTGTTAGCATTAAGCTCTGTTCATATACAGTAGTTTAGGTTCTGTTGTCGACTGTTACTGCTGCTACGAGCTGCTGTCAGGGAAGAGTAACTGCTGACCAGGAACTTCTTTAAAAGGCACCGTGTGTTTGCCAAGCATGCTGTGTGAGCTCACAGCTAGCTGAGACAATGTAGGTTCGGAAGAAGAAATCAGGAAGGGATTTCCTAGGAGGCTGGGACTGAAATGTGAGTAGAAGTTCCGAGTGCTGTCCCTGAAGGCTGGAAACAGTCTTTTATGCCATCTCTCTACTGTGTAATGCTGGGTTTAGCAATAAGCCTTGGTGCTTACTTTGGTGGCAAGCTTCTTCCTGACAGAGGTGAGAGTGTTTTTGTTGCTGATCCAATATTCAGCTCTACCTATGAAGGGATCAAAGAAGATTTAGAAGCAATTGGGATAAGGGGATACTGAATATAGCAGCATGAAGTTACTACTGATGCATGAATTGTAAGCTTATACATTACTTAAGATTGATTTTAAAAGCAGTGACTGACCTATGTATTCATAAGAGAAATTCCGGCGAATGCTGTGTAGTTGAGGACAGATACATCAGTGAGTGGATTAAAAAAAAAAAAAAGATTTTCTTGCTGTTAAGAGTGAGTTTTTATCACACAGTACATAACTTGCATTTTCTACTCCTCCATGTCTTCAAATATGTTCCTCTCTGCTTTCTGGTCCTGGCCTGTCTAGAAAGTGAAGATTCATTGTTTCCAACCAGTATCATTTTTTCAGGCTTCTCTGTGTGCTTGGGGAGGGTAGGCACTCTTAGGCACTGACCTGCTGTAAGTTGCTACTGCATAATGCCATGAAGTTTTTGATGCATAAAAATTAATGTCTTTGTAAAAACAAACAAAAAACACCTGCACCAGGAGCTTAACTTCAATTGGACGTGACATGGCAAGTGAAGGTCAAGCAAATAAAGGGGGAGAAGGAGTGACTGTCAGTCATGTTTCCATCTTGATTCTAGTTTGCTTTTCATGACCTTTTCTTCACCTTTCTTGTGTCTGTGACGTGTTATGTTGAGATAAGCTTTTTAGGAAATACTGTGATGGGGATGGTAGAAAGGTTTAAGAGAAATCATTTTTAGGGAGGCATGTTAAGTGCTGGCTTAAGAGAGGCATTTGGGAGAGGGGTGAAAAGCACACTCTGCACTAGAGAGCCAAATGCAGAGGAGGCTGAGATGCCTGCAGGCTGCATTATCTGGGCAGTACAGTCCTGAGGTGTTTCTGGAGTCACTGTGAGATGGGTATGTGGAGTTGATCCTCTCAATTTATGAGGCTGGCATCTAGACCCTCAGTTCTGCATGTGCCTTCAGTTTCATGCATCATTTGTAGTAAACGTGGTCTCATGATCTGAGTATTCCCTCTTGATCTGCTTGGATGTTTTGAACTCCTCTAAGCAGAAGGAGTTGAAGGCTTGTCTTACTCTGTGGCAAGTTAGCCATCTGATCTTATGGCCTAAAAGAAGGAAGGAATGCTGTTTAAAGGAATGTTGTCAACATAATGATTGTTTCATACATATTTTAGACCAGTGATGGTCATGAGACCTGGTGTAACTTGTTCTCAAAATTTTCCTGTAATGACCCCACTTGCAGCTGCAACCTATGCTTACTCAAGTAATGGAGAAGGAAGTAGAGCCACAGCTTGTAAATACGGGGCACTGTTTCTATATAGGTAATGCTTTGCTCTCTAGGCAGTATTTAAAAAAAAAAAAAAAAAACACCTAGCATCTATGAGCCTCTCTAATCTGAAAGCAGATAAGCTGCTTGAATATAACCTTGTAACAACTGGCTGTAGCTACTGAGATATTAGTTCCTGAATTGCCAACAGATCTCATACGTGTAGAGCTACCTAACTAGCTCGAGCAAGCTTCTGTGAAATAGCTAAGTCAAGCTAATAGCTCATTAGTGCTCTCCCTGCTTTCACTGTGCAAAGTTACTGGTCATTTTGTGGAGTCATCTGTCTGTTACAGCACTGGAAAGCTAACCTGCTGAGGAAGAAGTGAGCAATTTTGCAGTTGATCTGCAAATGGAAAAGGCGCTGGTACGAGGCATTTGGACAGCAGCAATGCTGTTTGGATTGGAAAATGCTGGTTTGTGCACCATCACATGGTGCCTGAGTAGCGGGAGCTAATGTCTGCAGAGGGTGTTTGTGCATATGAAGGTAGAACAGAGACCAAACTAAGTAGAAAGCAAAATACTCTAGGGCAATTGCTTGCTTTCTTGCTGAGATTTAAATAAAGCATTGAAGGTTATTTATGTGGTAGTAGAATAGAGAATAAACATGAAAAAAGTCAAAACCTTACTTCCAGAGTCCTGTCTGAAAGCCTGGTATCCAAGACAATGTTGACTAAAACCTAAGGTGATAGTCTTAGAGTCCCTTCCTCAGGTACTTTAGGGGAAGGCAGGGCTACTCAGCATGAAAAGAATTCAGTATTTTTTTTTCCTCTGACTTTGTGTTCTTCCAGGACAACATTCATACAGGGAAATTGGACAGAAAAAAGATAACCTACCTAACACCTCTGCTCTATTGACAATATCGATCTCAAAAAAAGAAAAAAAAAAAGAAACCTATGTGCAAGTGCTTCTAGAGACCTGCCTCATGTTTACACACAATCAGAATTAATCTTGCACTCTTCTTATCAGTTCAGTTATATACTTACCCCGCTTGTCTTCTAATAAGAAATGCCTGTATTCTGTGTCTGTTCTCACCTCGTTTTGTCACATAGTATGCAGTGATGGTAGATGGCCTATCTTATGTCTTATCAATTTTGGGAGCTGATAACCTGTCCTTATAAGATCAGCAGTGGATTCACTGAACTCTTTACCTTTTAGAGCTGACTCAACACAATTACTATATCAATGTTCTGATACCTTCTGCAAACAATTTGTTAGGCACTTGGCTAAAGTTTTCTAGAAAAGATGCCTAAATGAAGTGTGTTAATAATTGATATACATGCAAAAGAGGTTTGTCTGAATTCCTGCTGACTGCTAATGGAGGAGTGTGTGTTTGTGTGCTCAACTGGCTGGATGTCAGCAGTGATTTAACTGTTTATGCCTCATGTGATCTGAGGTATTTCGAAGTATCATGTGAGATCTTGTTTGCTTTCTTGTTCCTAATTTTAAACACTAGCCTTTTTTTTCTACAGCACTATGTTGCTGACTCTATAAGCAACTGAGACGTTCAACCTAAAGAACAGCAGTCAGTATTTTGAATCAATTTTTGGGAAAACGTAGTTTGGTTTGGAGGAGGGCTAATGTGTAGAACTAAAAACCTGGCAGTTATGTGAGGGAAGTTTTAACCCATGAGAAATATTTGATAGTTGATTTTTATTCAAAGGCGTTTGCACTTCAGATAAATGCAATAAAAATATACCAGTCAGTGGATTATTTGCTCTACAGACAGACTTACTATTTTTCAATTATTATATTGGTACTTTTTTTCCCAGTTTTCCAGAGGAGTATTCAGGCAAGTTGTTTCCTAGATTGCAATTTGTGTATTGCTCTCTAATGGGAACTGTCAATCAGTCATTAACTCTTCAGTAGGGGTATCCATATATCCTAAAGTTAACTGTTATTTCTGAATTTGGAGAAGTTGTGGTCTCTTCTAGGTTTTCAAATCTGTAAACATGCTTTCTGTAAAGCTTAATAAAACGAAAATGTATTCCAGAAGGAGATATAATAGTATTATTAGTGCAGTTGAGGCAAAGAAAAAAGCAACACAAAAATGAGAGTTCATAATAATGAACTGGGTTCGTCAGTGTATCAGGATAGGTTCTGTTGGGATTAGTCTAACTGAAAAGCAGAATATGCATAAAGTGATCAACAAATCTGATGGAAATGCTCAATATGAAATTGTTTTGTTTCCAAATGTAGCAGTTCATTAGTTAACACTTGCATTTCACAGTTGCAATTTAGGGAAGCAATGGTACTGTTAAGAGATCTTTTCTTGGGCATTTGGTTTTTAACTTGTGCTGATGCATTTTGCAGACTTCACTTGGTAGTTATTTTGTAAATGTATGGAGTCAGTCTGCAGGCTTTAAAAAGCAAGAAACTCCTGTAATATTTCTGTAAGAAGACCTAGAAACCGTAAGTACTGGTAGATGTGAGGGTGAGGAGAAAAACTGCTTTGCCCACAGGAATTTTCTCTGTATGGACTAAAAGCAGAGGGAAATCATGTTCTTCTCTACTACTTGCAAATTCTATCACAGAAAAGTCAAAACAGTCCTTATCCTACAGAATTCATATTTAGTGTGATCTTTTCTAGCCTGTTACTTATCAAAAAGTGATTAAGTAGCTCTCCAGCCAAAATGTAAATCATTAACACCCTTAAGTTGCATGGGGTGAGGACTGAAGATCTTGCATTCTTGTTTACATCATTTGGAAAATCAAAATTTGTACTTTGTTCCCTATAGCTTCATCACAAATTCTTTTTAGCTTGCAGCATATATATTTGAAAGTAACTCACCACTTGTGAGTTTACAGTGTTCAGTAGCGTCACTGTCAATATGAAAATGTAAACATGAAAAAGACACTGGTGTTAATATCTGCTATGTAAACAGACATCATACCTTTTCATGACACTTGAACTGCAGTATTGTGTCTTTGTGCAGGTAGAACTTGCCTCTTAGCTTTTGTTAAGCATTATGTGGAACAGAGGTACCACTTCTATTAACCAACTTTTGTTGTCATCCCTTGAGTTTAAAAACTAGGATGTGACATTTCTCATTCTTTGCACTGGATGCATGAACACAGCCTCTTTCCTTGAAGCTTGAGGATAAAATATGTTAACCAAATTAAACTTGCAGTTAATCAAAAATCACTCCTACAAGTCCAAGGGAGAGTTTCCTGCTTTCAATGTTCTTGTTTATAAATCTATATTTATAATAATCTTCAGAGTTGGGAGCCTTCCTACTCTGAGCAGGTGTGCTCATGACTATTTAAGTGCTGTTTGGAAACTTCATGTTCTTAAAACTCTAAATAATACTGCAGGTGCTTATCTAATCTTCTGAAATGTTGTTTCTGGAGGAATTTGATTTTTTTTTTACTGAAACAAATGAGTTTCAAGGTAAAACAAAATGTCACCTGTATACTTTATTTTGCATTGGAAGTGAACACAAAATCAACCTGTTTTGTCCTTGGCAGGTCTGCTGGTGAAGCTGGTCAGCCATAAATGATTGATATAAATAGAATTACATTCCGTTCTTCCTGTAATTGAGAGTGCTGATACAGCAGCCAGAACAGGCACAAGATTGTGGAACAAGCTGTTGCCTTATAGTTCTCTAAGCAATAACTAAACAGCTTTTTTTGAGGTTACAAGACTGAACTTCAGTAAACTTCTTCTGGAGTGTGATGCAATGCTATAATCTTCCTTATTATGCTTTTCAGTATATCAGTGTCCTTGAAATATGACCTAAAATAAACTGTGGTCAGCTACTGGAGCTTTTAGCATTTCACTTAAGACTACAGAAATAAAAACACTAAAAACCTAATAAGAAAGTGTGATAGGCAATGAAGTCCTGAGGTGTATCTTCTGTGATGGGGCGCAGCCTGTGTGGCTGAAGGTGGGAGCACTCTGATTGTCGCTCTCTGTTTAGCCCCAAGTTCTGTTCTTTTTCAGTTCTGAAGTAAATACTTCTCTGGAACCATTTCTGGCTTTTCAGCTAAATTAGCTGTTCCACTGAAAGGCACCATCTTTCTTAAAGCTCTTGTTTTAAAGGGTATAGAAAACTTGAATAGTTTTGATTTAACTTAACGAAGTGGGGGAGAAAAGCAACTGTATGGGTGGGTCTGTATCTAAAAACTTCAACAGCATGCCGGTTGTGCACATGCAAAAAAAAAATTTGAGGGGGGGAGGAGAACCTGACGAGGTGGGTGGGTGGGGAGGAAGGTGGAAACACCGAAGTTCCCATCTCCTAATTCATCCTACTGCAGAGAAACTTTTTGATTACGGAAGTATCTTTGCCCTCCTGGTTCTTGAGGGGTGAAAATGAATTAACATAATGAAACGCAAGAAGCTCCTCTGGAGATAAGAAATGCTCCTGAGGTTTTTCTCATAAGTTTAGCTTGAATTTGGAAGTAAGAACTTTGTGTCTGTATTTTTTGTTTAAAATAAGGGATAATAGAACTTAAAGGAACCTTGGCGTTTATCATATGCAAATTAAAAAAAAAACACTTCAGAGAAGGTGCAAATATAAGACCTTTCCTTCCAAGTACTCTTCCATTACACCAATAACGTATAAAAAAAATACAAAGACTAACACTGTTGTTGCATCCAAATTTGAATGTAAATGATAAGAAATGTTGTATTTGGATTAGTATGCTGGCCAACAAAATTTTGTGTAATCCAAATGTAATAAAAGGTGATAACAAAGTTACATGAAGTTTCTACTTTGCTTCCGCTCTTGTCAAATTGATAGTTTGTAGGTATCTCTCAAAGTACGGAATGACAATCTGTTGTAGTACCCAGAAGAAAAAAATATTTCAGAAAGACTTTGTTTTAAAATGTAGATAACTCTGGTAAGAGCTGAGATGATGTTTTTCACATCTATGCCTCAACCTGACCTGATCCTATGCTACCTGTTCTTTGAAGCTGGGAACTACTGATCCAGAGTTACTTTACAGAGGGGTTCCCCAGGTCATGCTTCTAAAAACTGAAATATCTTCAGTGGAAAATAAGAATGCAATACTTTCTTAACTAATATTTTTAGTTACAAAACTATTATCTTTGAGCACTGCAGTGCTGCATATGAGGACTGCAGTGATACCATTTGTTTGTTATACTCTTACATTTTAGTTTCTTTTCATATCTTTCAGTTCCAGGGGACTTAGGTAATCAGTTGGAAGCAAAATTAGATAAGCCATCAGTAGTGCACTATCTCTGCTCTAAGAAGACTGACAGTTACTTTACGCTGTGGCTGAACTTAGAATTGCTCCTGCCTGTCATCATTGACTGCTGGATTGACAATATCAGGTAAGACTGCATCTGTTGCTCTCTGCAGTTATCTCCTTACCTTAGACTGACATAGTTGGTACAATGCTTTCACCTTAAACTTTCATATTTGAGACTAATGAGAAGTGACTAGGGAGTTCTGCTAGGTAGACAAACAAGCTGAACTGGAGGATGTGGCTTTTGCAACTGTGGTAGCTTGCCATCAGTGATGAAAATCAGACTCTTAATTTCCTCCACCTCCCTCTGCTACCAGTTACTATGTGATGGTTTGGGCACTTAGCAGACTTCCGTAGGCTTATCTAAAGGGGAATGTTTTCTGCTGCTTTGAGTTTCTTCAGTTTTGATGAGGTAGGTGGGAAGGAAGTAGAATGGGTAGCTCAGAGAAGAAAGACTGGAGGAATGAGAGCTTGTACTTCCCTTGGCAGTCATTAGAAAGCAATTTCCATGGGCAGCTGAGATGTGTGGAATCCTTTAAGTCTAGTTTAGAAGTCTTTCCTTAATTATTTTGTTACACAAATTGTCTAATTAAATGCTTCTGGAGTATTTAATTGTAAAAATTGTACATATCTTTAAGAAAACAAGACATGTTTAGCCTCTGCAACTGAAAAACACTGCACCAGCATGTTCTTTTGTTTGAAAGTATTGAGCTTGGTGGCAGTTTAATTTCAACATATCTTTACAGACTTCCACAGTTCTTAATAATGTGGTTACGGATTTGACAAACTCATAGCACACAGAAGGTACTGACTTGAGACTGAAATACTAAATCCCTTTCTCTTTTTTGGGGTGGTAGTGAAAATTACAGTATAGCAATTAACAATTAAAAATATATTTTCAATAATGAAATTAAATTGCTATAACTTTCTATAGTATGGAAAGACAGTGTAGCAGTGCCTCCTCAAAAACAATGTTTTGCTCCTCCTGGTTTGGCAAAATCCCCTGCAACTCTTTTCTGGTTTATGAACAACCATATTGAGCATTCAAGGGAAGCAGAATGTGAAAAACATAAATACTTCAAAGAGTAGTGTGTGAACACATTCAAGAATGCAGTAACGTGAATGTTTCAGCACAGCTGAAAATTCAAGAGTCAAAGCGTGTCTCTAGCTGTGGCTAGAACTGATAAATAAGAGTACTTGCTGGAGGTCCCAGGCTGCATGCATTGCAGTATTAACTATGACATGAAAGGATGCTTTTCTTTTATTAAGATATATAGCATAAATTGATCTAGAGGCTGCTTTTCCACTTAGTCTGCGTCTTGACCTATGTGCAAGTAATATTTCTGCAATAAGCAATTGTTTTTCTGGAATGAGAGTGAGTTTTACTAGAAATAATCCCATGTTACTCGTTTTCCAATTTGAACTTTGTGTGGCTGCAAAGTAATTTTTGATCCTACTCTTTTCTGAGTAATGCTATGTCTTGAGCAAATCTCTGCCTGTAGCTTTCTGAGTACCATAAACATATGGACTCAAATATATTTTGTAATATAAATAGAATGCCAGAGGGATATTATTTGGTTTCTTGGCTGAAAATGTTTTAGATTATCCATGTTCCTTCTGTTAAAGGTAACATCTTGTAGCTTTCAGAACTAGCTTTCAACACGACTGTATGTATATAGAAAATGGATTCTATATTGCTGATTAGTAGCAGCTTGGTGCTTTCTGCTGAAAGAATGAACAGATTGATCAAATAAAGTAACCCAGGGCAGGGTGGAAGGAAGATGGGAGAAGAATTAAACATCTTCAAATTTGTGGGCTGCTGTAAAACGGATCTGAAGTTTTAAAGCCCACTTCTCACAACCTGCAGTTTGTGGAGGGGAAGGGTATGTAATAATACCTCTGCTTTACTTTGTGTGTGTGTGATCTGACTATCAATTCAGATTGTAAGACCTCCATCTGGGGATAAAAGCCAGTACTCAGGAACTGCAGCTGTATTGATAAGGCATTAAAACAACTAAGCAAAACCCCCAAATCCTCCATGTTCTTCCTATTTCAAGAGGATTTTTTAAATATACTTCGTACCTCTGTTTCCTGAGATATCAGTTGTTACTAGCCAAGAAATTTCAAGGGATTCCTTAGTACTTCATGGGGTCTACTTAAATTATTTTTAAGTAGGGGACTTTGCCTAATAACTGATTTTAGGCCTTCTGCCTCCACACCTCCATTTTTACATTCTTAATAACCTTCTCCATTCTGTGGCTTGATGCACAGTAAAATGGTGTAGAACTATACTAAGTAGCTTGTACTATTCTAAAACTGAAGTCTAGCCATAATGCTATATGCCCTGTTTTACAAGGAAGACAAGTCTTCAGCATGCAAGGCATAAAAACTAATTGAAATAGTTGTCTGTGTTGTATAACTGCTTAGCCATTAGAGTACTCTCATGTCTTTTTTTTTTTTAATTTCTTGGTAATAGCACTTAAAGCTTTTCTAACTGCTCTCAGAATGTAAGGCCCAACGCAGCTAAAAGCTGTCATGTGGTAATATGACGTTTTATGTTATGTCTCTTCTCCTCTAGGCTGGTATATAATAGAACAAGCAAAGTAACAGAACCACCAGATGGAGTGGATATCAGAGTCCCAGGTTTTGGGCAGACATTTTCATTGGAATTCCTTGATCCGAGTAAAAGAAGCGTTGGTATGTAGAAGCTGTGTCTGAAATCTTTGTCACTTGTAGGATTTTATGGTATGTCCTTTAATTTGAAATCACATTTCTGTAGCTTGTTGCATAGAGTTTTGTTTGCAAGTAGAAATAGTTTTTTGTAGAAGAGTAGCTTGTGGCTCACTTTGCTTTTCAGTGTGTTTTTTGTATGTCGCTTTGTCTCTTGTTTGGTCTGAATTGAGACAAAACTGTTCAGTCTTGTGTGAGGTTGAAGGCCTCTGGATAAAACTTATGTAGGCATTTTGAAGTCACTCCAGAAAATGAGATGGATGGAGAAGAAAATCCTGTGACTTAAGCTTGACAAGCAAAATGCCAAATACAAACACTGTTTCTGCTTACTTCTGAGCAGTGTTATTTGGTGTCAAGTATGAGTTAAAGGATTTGGGATTATAGAATAGGATAGAAATAGGATTATAGAAATGCTTGGCTTGGAAAGGAACTCAAGGAAAATCTAGTTCTGTCTGCTCACCTCTCTTGCTGGTGTCAGAATATTTACACAGTTAAATTTGTGCTGCAAAATATTTCTGCATTATCTTGTTTGTAGGCTTTTTAGTGTTGCTTTGACAGAAGTCAGATTCCTGTTTGTATCAGGGACTATACAAGTAATCAAGACGAACAAATGAGGCATTATTTAAGATGTTAAAATGGCTGTGATAATCAACAAGATGTTTTGATGCTTCACTTCTTATGCTGTTGCTAGATGCATTTTAATTGTAATACTTGCATCCTATGTTTCAAAACCTGTAATATATAACAACAGATTCTTGCAGCCAGTCTGCAAGTGTTTTCCTTCTTTGCCACAGAAGCCTCCCATCTCTGTCCATCCTAACTGATGGTTAGAAAAATGATTTTGAGTGGTTCCAGAACTTTGCCCTTTGGTACACTTTGAGCTTTTGTTGCTCAATTCATGTGAATGTTGGCAAAATCAGGGATAATCTTTACAAATGTATTACATACCATAACTGAAATTGATCTGCAATCAATGAAAAGGTATGACTGTATGGTATTTATTTCTTAGTGTTTTTTAAACAGTTCAGTGGTCAGACATAGAAGGGATAAGTTTTTTTCTCAATAATGCTGTTTAACAAGTTTTGTTGTGGATTGACATGTCAGCAGTTAAGCTTTAATAATTTCGGGAGACAGCATAACTCATTTCTGCTTAATATGCAAGATTCTAGATTGTCAGATTTGTAATGTTAGGGCTTTAATATCTGTATATATGGAATCAGATGTAATGCACCCAGGCCTCCTTTTGTAACGCTAATCTTTTCCACTGTTATGTTTCTTTTATCTGATGTCTCCAGGCAGTTACTTCTATATGCTGGTGCAGAGTTTAGTAGACTGGGGCTACAAACGTGATGAAGATGTAAGAGGAGCACCTTATGACTGGCGAAAGGCACCAAGTAAATATGTTTTTTTTGAACAAAACTTTATTGACGCTTCCAGGAAGCAGATAGTTTTGGGTCTCTTCCCCCATCCTGGCTATACAACTTCATTAAAACATCAATTTTTAGTTAGTTCCGGAGGACTGGGTATCCCTAGGCCCAGTTAAAAGCTCTGTAGTATTTCTTTTTTTTTTCTTGCTTTAAACGATTTGGTACTTAAGATTTGCCTAGAAAACACAAACCACTAAAACCTATGAAACCTTTTTTCCATAAAAAACACCTTCCACATGCTGCATCAGTAGCACAATCTCTAACTGCAGCATGTTCCAGTTCTGCAGATAGAACTTCAGTAAGGCCATAATTTTCCAGGTTCCAATGTCACCAAATCTAACAATTGCTGTGATTACGTCCTGAAGGATGCATTGTTTTGTCCTTAAAAATGAGGAATGCTGTCTACATTTTTCTAAGCCTATCTTTATACATGTGTTAAACTCTGTATTCTTCATCTCATTCTATTCCACAGCAGTACAAGTGATTTGTAGATTCTTCTTACAGCTTGTGAGCTGGTACTGAAGAAATAATATATCTATTATTAATGATAGTATTCTAGTATCGAGTTTGCCTTGGCCCACACAAACGAAGCATGTAGTCCTGGCATCCAGGAATATTACTTGAAGAAAATCAATGATGCTGACTTCTGCTATTGATGTAACTACTTCAAAGTTATATTGCAGTTGTTACACTGAATTAGTATCTTATTACAGGGCTACGGAAATGCATTTTATTGATGTATTTTTTTATTTTTTCTTTACTTTTAAAGCTCATTTAATTATATGTAATAGAGATGGAGTATATTGTGCCAGCAGGAATCTGCTGGAATTCTCACTTAAAGTTAACCTTGCCTATAAAAATTATGTACAACATAAGCTGGTAAGTGGTTTATGTAGCCTTTATAAGATTGACCTAGTAAGTTTTATTTCTGTTTTCCATCAACTCCGAAGTCTTTCTGGACCTGTCAACTAATTACCTTTTTTTAGACAAAAAAATGCAGCTCCTAGGGAATATGGATGGGTTTTTGTGGGAGAACAGTTAGCATTCCATCAGCATGGGATATTTCTGAGGAAAATTTGGGCTTAAATTTATTTTTAAAGGTAGGAGAAATTGGAGTATCTTCTTCAAATATACTTGTTTCAGAGAAGTAGGAAATGAATGAGGTTTTAAAGACTAACCATTTCATAAACTAATGATGTAAAAAAGCATTGGTTTTTTGATTCTTCAGAATATAACCTTGTAAAGAATTGCGTTGAAGGACAACATTGACCATTAGTGATTATAACCATGTAATGTGTATTTTCCATTTAGATGAGAATGGAGATTATTTTGTGGCCCTTCGCAAGATGATAGAGTTAATGTATGAGCAGTATGGAAGTCCTGTTGTCTTAATTGCCCACAGCATGGGTAATATGTACACTCTGTACTTCCTCAATCATCAGACTCAGGAATGGAAAGATAAATACATAAAAGACTATGTGTCATTAGGTGCTCCATGGGGAGGAGTGGCCAAAACTCTCCGTGTGCTGGCTTCAGGTATGTAATTTGAGGGTTTGCAATGTATTTTGTTAATAGTGCAAGATACTAAATGTAGAAGATACTAAAAATGGAGGATGAAGTTAAAAATAGTATTTAAGTGATCGCACCTTAATGTTTCAAGTCCTTAAACCTGACTGCCTTGTTCATGGAATTGGACAAAGCCTTTACTTCCTCTAATGATGAGCTGTGTGCTTCCTCTTGATCTCTCCTAACTTCTTCACAGCAGATGACACAAGCTGCTGTTTGGCCTGGTACCTTCTATTTCTGTCACTTCTGCCTTTAGCATGATTGTTCCATGTTCAGTATTGCTTAGCCAGCACAAACTGCAGATCATTCAATAGTTCTCTTTGATTAAATATCACACAGCTGCTTGAGATGAACATAAAGGGAAACCTGTAGATGCAATAATGAAGTGGTGTGCTGCCCACAGCACAGATGCCTGCCAAAGTTCAAGGTTTGCAGAAAAAGGAAATGAATCTTTGAGATCTTACATTTAGAATACTGGATATGCCTTTGACTTTAATAGGGAAATGTTTCACCAAGCAACTCTAATAACAGAAACTTGCTTACCACGTGATGTAGATCATGGAATACCATAATTATTTCATGGCAAAATGGTATGTTTTGTGCTTTGGCATTTAAATTGTGTTGTCTGATTTCTGGCTTGCTTTTGATTTATTAGCTTTGGTTATCAGTCTTCCTTTCCAAACAAAGCTGAAATCAGGAACTGGACTTCATCAAGATGCAGAGCACATGGCAATTGCCAGCCATGCATGGACAGATCAAAAGAATGCTTTGCTTAGCAAAGGAATTTCATTCTGAATAGGAGTGCACAACTCAGTTAATGCAAAACTCAAAAACTTTAACTGGGCATTTGTACAGATTTATACATTATTAATTCAATTGCAGTGGCACTGTAAAAACTGATTTACCTTTTCTGTAGTATACAGGCTTGTCAGATGAAGCCTGTGGGAAATAGCAGGAAGTAAGCAATATTAAAATCACCTTCATAGAACTCCAAAAGACTACACAATTCCAGTCTGATTTCTGCTGGATTTAATTTCTGTGCCTCGTATTTTATCTATTAAGTTTCACCCGAAGTGGCTAGCTACATAAATACAGTTAGAATTTAGAGTAATGAACAGTTAGATTTAGAGTAATATGTAATCTCTTAATCTGCATGTCTGTGTTATTAAACTCCAGATTCTGGAGTGGAAAGTTAAGAATGATATAGGAAACTTAAGTGGGCTGAATACTGTATTAGAATGTGCATTTTTAGGCTAGTCACGTTTCTTAAATATCTGGAAAAAATCACCATTAGCTGCTAATGCTTGGATTATATTAGTCCAGTTATAGCTTGTGAAATTATAAGGATGCTAGTATGTAGAGGAGTTGTTACTTGAGCAAAAACTACTGCGTTGCTAGAAAGACAAGGCAAGATTTCAAGCAGGACTCTGTTCTCTCTGCTCCTATTCCTCTTTGCAGTATGTAAATGGCCAGAGGCTTGTTAAAGCTGCAGTTTTTGTTAAAGTGGCAGAGAGGTAGAATTATTTTCTCTGGATCTTGTTTTGCTTACTGCTACATACTCAAGTGTTCCACAGGAACAGTGCTTATAACAATTCTATTGCCAATAGTAAGGTCATTCTTTCCACTCCCTGGCAAGCCCATATGCAAAGTTCAATGATTCTTTTCTCTGGTTGCCAGCTTGGGATGCTAACAGTGTTTCTTCTTTAGACCTAGTATTTCATACACACAATGTCAGTGCCTGCTGAGTGGAATGTGATATTGACCTCACAGTGCTTCTGCACTTCAGGAGTAAAGTACAAGACATAATTAGCATTGAGCTGTTCTGAAAGAAAAGCCTGGAAGAGAGCCAGGTTTTATGCTTATTGTTCTACAGGAATAAAATAAACTTGCTACAGATTCCCTACTTTTTTTTAGAACTTGTTTTCAGCAAAAAACACCAACTTGCAAATTGTGTTTGCAAACATTGAGTGTGCACAGTTAAGTATTTTTATAGCACAGTAATGTGAAGCAAATTTTTAGGACACTTTTTCATTCTTGCTGTGCTCCCCTGAATTTCATCTTTAGCCATTTCACAGGATTATGCCTGTAATGTCTCCATGCAGTCCTTCTAAAAGTGATAGTGAAGACTAAACCGTACTTTAGGTCTTCTTGCTTGAACCAATAGTGCCACCTTATGGAGTTGAAAAGTACATAGTTTGGTGCTATTTCAGGAACAGTGGTTTTTGTTTTGATATTTCAGTTTTTGTGGCATAGTTGCTCTGAATTACTATCTAATAACAGAATAATCTGATTCAATTTCAGCTGGCAAATGAATTGAAGAGTGCCAGTAATTGTGATTATGGAGAATAAGTCTGATCAGTCACCATGATCAAGAAAAACTCTGTCAGGCTTAAATAATTCCAAATTCCATTATCACTATATATGCTATGCATTAAATGGCTTTGTCTTTTATGGAGAAAGATAAGAGGAATGGTTAAAATCTGAAGGAACCTGGATGAAAATTATAACTTACTCATGTATTAATTTGAGCTATCTTTAGAACCAGCTGCCAAGGAAAACATAGTTTTCACATCTACAGAATATCTTATTCTTAATTTTTTGGTCAAACAGTGGTTAAGTCTAAAGTGGGTAAAATTGTTCAACTTCGTTTACTAGGTATACAGTAATATAAGTATATATAATAATTTATTGTTTCTGAAGTTGAGCTCTACAGACTTAGATTTAAAAAGTCTTAAAGTTTGACCAGGTGAAAAGTTTTCTCCAGTATAGTAGTTACTAACTGGGCTTTAAAGAATTGTTTTTTTCCAAGTGAAGATACAGTTCAGATTACTAGAGTTACTAGAAAACAGTGCTACAATATTACAGAAAACCTATATTCTGAGAAATATAAGTGTTTCAGCAGTCTTGTTTTAAGTCAAGTAAGAAATCAGCATTTCTAATATAGGAAGTATTTTGTCCTTTCTAAATAAGTCTATTAGAAAGGAAGCTGTACACTTGGTTTATTTGTCAGGCATTCATCCACTAAGTTTTATGTAAATTCATAAGTTTTAAGAAATTACTCTGCAGAAGTTGATCACTAAGGTGGTCATAAATGAGAAGCTTCTCAAACTTGCACTGTAAGCAAAAAACAACAATTACTCATGTTGTCACTGAGTGCTACTAATTGCTGCTGGTCACAAGATCCATGCATTGTTCTGTGTATAATAAAATTCTTCCTTTTTTAAGGTGACAACAACAGAATACCAGTCATCAGTTCACTCAAGATTCGAGACCAGCAGAGATCAGCTGTTTCCACAAATTGGATGCTCCCCTACAACTACACATGGCCTCCGGACAAGGTCTTCGTGAGCACACCAACTGCTAACTACACCCTACAAGACTACAGAAAATTCTACAGGGACATTGACTTTGAAGATGGCTGGCTCATGAGACAAGACACTGAACCCTTGGTCTACCAGATGATACCACCTGGTGTACGCATACACTGTCTTTATGGTACTGGTGTGGAAACACCTGATTCCTTCCATTACGAAAGCTTTCCTGACAAAGAGCCCAAGATTATTTACAGTGATGGGGATGGTACAGTGAACTTACAGAGTGCCTTGCAATGTCAAAAATGGGTGGACATGCAGAAACAGGAAGTGATGATATTTGAGCTTTCAGGAAATGAACACATTCAAATGCTATCCAATGATACTACTATTTCATATGTGAAAAAGCTGCTTTTTAATTTGTGATGTTGCGTTGACAGTCGTTTTCCTCACCTGTGATGCCTTTCCTTAAATATGGGAGAATGCCTTTTGATCTATTGATATTTAGATATTTGAATTATTTATTTTGTTTTTTAAAACTATGTTGAAGGAGTTGGTTGGTGTCCTAAATAGTTGTTTGTCTGATTTGTGTTCATGAAGTTTCATAGTATTTTCATATTCTCAAAACTTGTTCAAATATGTGTTTTGTTGCTTCCACGTTGTCCAGTATTCATACAAACTTTCATTTAGAGACTGTGCAGCCCCGTGCACATACTTTATAATTTTCTTTGTGGTCTTTGAAGGGTTTGGAGTGGGAGGGATGGGAAGCATTGCAATCTGACTCCCATAAAACAAGGGAAGGATATTAACAATTCAAGAAGCCTGTACAAATTCTTTTCAAAGGGTCTTGTGTATTCTGATCCCACAGCCCATTAACTTAGTTTGTAAATGTATGTATCTACTAGGTAAAATGGGTGTGAGGCCTGTCTGGTACTGTACTATCTTTTTGTCATATTCAACCTTGCTTTTGTTCAGGTTTTTTGGGGGGAACAATGATGTCTGAATTATTTTAAGCTTATTTTAGGTACCTTATAGCTTAAAAAAAAAAAAAAAAAAGCAAGAAAGGTTTCCTTATTGACCTTGAAAGCCTGATGACTTAAAATCTGGAGCCTAAGGGATTTTCACACTGTTTTATTTTCCATGAGGGAAAGAAGGTAAACTGTGGTTAGTGCTTTGCATTGCCCTTCCTTGTCTGTGTAGAGTAGCACAGAAATTAAAGCTAATAGAATTGAATACTGGCAAACAGCGCATACAGTGCAGGACTGCAATTTTGGGTGAGAAATGATCATCTGTAGTAGAAAACAGATGGTGAGTATTCATGAAAAATGAAGTGACCTTCTTTAACTGGGGTAGGGAGTGGAAACCAGTGTAATTCAGTATGAAATATAAATCTCATTCTCAGTCAAATAATTAACCTCTAATTCAATTACTGGCCAAATTAGGTTGCCATAGTGATTGCATTTCAGGAAGCTTCAATCTACTGTTCCTTAAGTGTGTAGATAATTGAACATGTAACTGTTAAATTTCTACAGTAGTGTGTTTTTGATGTTTAGAAAAACATGTTTCAGTTTTGAACTCCACAGAAGTAATAGCTCAAGGGCCATGGCATGTACAACTGTGGGAGAAGTAATTTCACTGGAAGTTTCTCTTTTGCTTGCTTCAAAACTAGTCATGCAGTTAAATTGCACTTTTTCAGAAAAGAATGCTTTCAAAATGCTAGGTCCTCTAGGAAAATGCCTTTATTTCAGAAACTCAGCAGAAATACTAAGAATTCATTACTTAAGGAACTGAAGTTCTCTGAAAGGTAAAATCGTTGCTGCCATCTCATGTAAGACTAAGGTATTTTTAAATGACAGGTTTGGACTCCTGTTGTAGAATGCAAATACTTTGGCACAGGGGGTAGCTGTAAAGCTTTAAATTGTAATTCAGAATTCATTTCTAAATCTAAAAAAAAAAAAATGCAAGCTTGAGTCATAAGTTAAATATCTTCCTAGGTTTGTAACTGCTTATTTAGCTTTGTTTTCTCCCTGCATCTTGTAACTGAGGGTGAAGATGTGTTTTCCTGATGTTTAAAAAGGAAGTGTTTGTTATGTCATCAGTTGCCCAGTTCAGCACTTATATTGTCTACACTTTCCTAGAGAATAACTGTGCTGTCCCAAGCCACTTGTAACTGGTTACTGCTGAAACGAGGAGGGTTGCAGGGAAAGCTCACAAGTCCTTTAGCCAAGTGTTCTACGTTGTGCAGGGCTGTCAGCTGTGTGTTCCAAGACTGCTCAAAGACAAAGCTCTTCCTGTGGTCTGACTATTTTTGAATAAATTGCTACACTACTGGCTTGCAACAGAAAGAAATCACTGACGATAGCCTTTCAACAGTCTTTCTTGCTGAAAAAGAATGCCTGTCAATAAGCACTCAAATGAGTATAGCTGAAAGCTTAATTGAAGGCCACCGACATGGGCATTGAAGGGCTGAACAGTGAGAAGAGCATAAGCAAACAGTTCTTAACCTGATCTGGAGAATGTTTCTAAGCTTCGTTTAGATCCTTGCCATTTTAGTCAGTCACATTCTCAGTCTCAGACAGCGAGTTTAGCTTGAAGATCCAAAACAGGTCATTCCAAAAGATGCTTATTAAAATTTTATTTTTTTTTTTTTGAGGGGGGGCACAAAAAGAAACATTCTTTTCTGATTTTTGGGAATCTTGTGCTGTTTACGATCAGTTAACTACATCTTTTTAACTGAAGGCTTGTGAAAAACTAATCTACATTTATCCTTAGCTGTCCATGAGGAGATAAGTCCAATAGTCTGTTTATTGAAACTTGTCTGCTTTCCTGATAACATTTTTTCAGGTCTTGGTTTTGTCTTTTATTGTTTGTTACACATTCTCAGACAATATGGTTATATAGTATATGTGTTAGTGCAAGCACAGTGCTTCTGGTGAGAGTTTGACCTGATAATTTCAGACTACAGTTATGTTTTACATCCACAACTTGAGATTTTTTTTCTACTAAACTGTTTTCAGCCTCTTCATTTTCAATTTCTTGCATATTAAGATGGAGTTCTCATTGTAAAGGGAATGTTAGCAAGTAAGTTACATTATTCTGGTCACTGAAGCTGAATTACTCTATTCAGCCCTTTGAGAAGTGCTTACCAGGTAACTGAGGCATTCCTCTAAAAGGCAAGAGTATTTAGCATTACTTTACAGTCCTGCCAGAGCCATGTGTGCTTAAGCATTATGGAATTTTGTGGGGAATTAGTGTTCTGATGCATTATATCTTTGAGGAAAGAGGAACATGTGCCAATTACTCATAAGGAGTAACTCAGGTGCTCTGCCATACTGCACAGTTGACATCTTTGAATTTACTGACATGTCTTTGTTGTACCTGACACATGTGGATCATATCTCTTTTCATAACTTTCACTTGGTTTTATTCTTCCAGAATGTTTTTAGAAACCAAAAGCAGTCCTGAGGACCAAATGTGTTTCATTTAGACTAAATGTACAGAAGATGCTGAAGGGGCTTTTATCGTAATACTTCTGAAGAGGCTCAGAGTCACTATGTGATTCTGTTCAAAAACAGAAGGCTTCAATAACTAGCAATAATTGCAAAGGACTTGCAGACCAAAGGAAGGAATGTTTGGTATTAAGGTAGTTCTTGGAACACAGTGTGTTCAAGGCCCTCTTAAATTCAGGGAATGTTTGGCAAAGACTTTGCTGCTCTACATTTAACAGTATTTTGTATGGAACATATATTCTGAGACCTAGCATTTTATATGCCCTTTTTGTGTATGAATGCGGTCAATAGATTTTGAATATTTTATTGTCATACTTTGATAACATAATAAAGTTGATCTAACAGAACATACTATGTTGTGACTGGTGTCTTGCCTCTCAGATGCAATGTCAGCTTAGGAATCCCTGGGTAAGAAAATTGAGGTGTCTCATTTTCTCACAATTGTTTCTTAGATTCATTTGAGTAATGAACTACTATCCTTAAATGTTATTCCCTTCTCCTGCACTATACTAGACACTTTCCTGTTTATGGAGATATGAGGCTGAGATTACTCAATTCATTTTTTGCTTTCTTTGCTGCTTGTTTTGTATGCAGAAAGTGTTCTCAGAATGCTTCATGCTTGTGTACAGGTAATCGTTCTCAAGTTGGAATATGTAATTCATGATTCAATATTCTTCAGGCAAAAGTAAAAATGCAATAGGAGCTGATCAAATCAAAGATTCATATACAGTGTTTTACTTAAAATATTGGTGTTCAGTTTGCCTTAACTGTTTGCCAATGTTAAGGCTGCTTGCTAACATGCAGTACCTAAACAATCTCCCAATACTACCAACTCTTCCAACTGGTGACCGCTAGTTCTGTGTGATATAATCTGACACGGCCCATTTATGTTAGGTTTTAGGGTTAATTCTCAAACAGCTGAATTTCTCTTTCCAGGGTCAGCAGACTTGGAGGCAAGAAGCAAACAGTGCTATCGCCCCAGTACTTCTAGAACTTTTGGAGGTTGTAGTTAGTGTTACCAATTCAAGCCCATCTTACCACTTAAAGTACTGTCTGCATTTTGTGAGCCCTTAAGGGCGCTTGATGAAGATGAGTGTTGGTCTCAGCTATGTGCTCAGAATGTAATCTTTGTTATTTTTAGAACCATCTGAGCAGTGGAGTAAATTCTTAAATTTAGGTTTTAACCCAAGAGTCCGTGGCATATTACAGGCACTTGTGTTATGCTTTGAACAGATCTTGACCATCAGTTTCACTTTTCTCCTGCCGTCTGTTCATCAAGGCTACACTAATTCAGTGTTTGTACTGTTCTTCAGAACATACTACTGTACTCAAACATTCAAAAATCACAAATTCCTCAACTTTTCCAACTGTATGTAGTTATGAAGCTTGTTTCTAAAGACTGCATTTGTAACAAAAGAAAACGGCAAATTCTCAGGGGACAATAGCTTTTGAGCTCTTTGTGTTTGTTCATTTAAGGCTTTTGTTTTACAATAAGGGCTTAGAAATACAATGGATTTTAATTTGGGGGGAAAGGAATTACCGAACACTCAGTGACAGTGTAATTGTGAGGCTGTAACTGCTTCATCAAATTCTCATGGAAATTTTTAGAAAGCACACTTCTATTCTGCATGGAAATACCTGGGATTAGAATTCAGACATCAGCAACAGTATCTAGAATTGCAGCATCCCTCCTGGGATATGCTGATGCTTGTATTAAAATCATGTGCCAAGGACTCTTATGCCATGAAAATCAGTGTTCATTTCTCCTCTAGGAACGAATAACAAGATTTCAGGCACACTTCTGTCACTGTCAAGATGAACAGAATGCTGTTCTTTTGCTCTCTGGTTTTGTGGCGTACGTATAGCCTCTAGAGGGAGTAGAAGCTCCACAAATGTTTCGTGGAGTATCCTGGAAATCAGTGGCAGAGCTTTGTTGTGCTAATATAAGTGAAGGAGAAAATGTTCCCTTCCCTTGCATGACAGAACCAAGAGAAGTTACCATCTGACCTTCATCTAATATGTTTTACTGAGAAATATATAGTACTTTATATTTCAACTTCCACCTCTCTACTCTCTATTAGAAAAAGATGATATGGGAGTATGCAGGAAACACTCCCAGTATTGGAAAGTGCAAGCAAGTCTGTGAAACACCCCTCCTGTCCTCCAGAAATCTTTCCTACGCCAAAACAAAACTTCAATTCCTGGGGAACTGAATTAAGAGCTTAGTTTCTTCTGAGATTTGCAATTTCTTCTGACATTTGCCCTGGATATAAGTCAGCTTCACTAATAAGACACCCTCATGGAAAAGATTTGTGTACAGCCTTACATTTCTTGCTCTTTAACGGTCAATAGCATTTGAGATTTGTGATCCTCACTGATAATAACAAGGCATTAATATCAGTTATAGTGGCATATATTTCAAATCTGTAGTGTTTTTTACTTATTTAAAATATTTGTGTTTGAGCATCTAGAGCTGATGAATATACTATTAATTCTATAATGAATGTGATGTATTTTTCTAAATGTAGTTGGGAGCTGGAAGATGGGGGAATTCATGAATATGAATTGGTTTATGATTAACTTGGTTCAGATACACTGTGATTTTTCTTGCAGATCTTTTAACACATTTTGGTTTACAGCTTTGCTGTACAGGTGGGCTGGTTTAAAGAACCTTACAGTTTGGACTTCACAGCATTTACTATCCTATAATGTACTATAATATTTTACTATAGTTTACTATACTTTGGGGCAGCTTTCTGGTAGATGAAATCATGAATCAGTCTGGGGAATATGTCAGGAAATGCAGAGAAGTTCAAATTTTCCAGTTCTTCTGGACTCTTCCTGATTTACATTTTTGTCTCTGCAAATTTAAGGGTGATACAGTGCACATATTTATGATTGATATTAAAAGTACAATAGAGGGCAGTAGTACATAAGTTTGGTAATGTTGAAGGGCTTACACGTTCATTTCACCTGAGAAGTTCAGGGTTACACTGAAAAGAAGATTTAAGATCCATAAAATGTTTCCTATCCTTGAGTACTTGTCCATATGTCTCAGGTTGATTCAAACTGAATAAATGAACATGAGGCATGAATGTTGTCCACTCCCCTCTACACGCTCAAATTAAATAACAAGTGTGTGATTTAACACGTGATTCACCAACAACAGAGCACACATCTACACTATTGAATTTTTAAGACCTTTTTCTTGCCATTTGGGCACCTGCTTCCCTAACATAACACACATTCCTTTCAAACAACTAGATGGAGTTGTATACATTTTCAGTACTGCGAGGTAGAAAACAGAGCATATATTAAAAAAAAAAAAAATCTACGAACACTGTTTTATTACTCTGCTGCTGAAAAACAGACAGATCTAAGTACCTTAAATTCTTCAAGGAAAGAAAATTCGTCAAGGAAGTAACGATGTTTGTCAGTTGCAGGCCAGGTATGACAAAGCAGTAGCAATATGTTTTGGGTTGCGTTGTTTGGTTTTTTTCCCTCTGAAGCCCAATGCAATGAGGAGCACAAGAAATACCACTGTTATGATTCCTACTTGAATCCCTCCCCAGCAGTAAGTAGACTGCAAAGGTATTTAGGTTTTCAACTAAGTAGCTTTTGTAATGCTTCTTAAGGTTTAACATAACCATATACCTTTACAATGAAACAGATTTCTGTAGGGGTGTTCTTTGGAATAAATACTTAGCATCAGGCCTTTAAGAAGCAGGATACATTAATGGATTAGAATAAGATAGCATAAGCATATTCCCTTTGGAAAGATCTTTGTAAATGCTAAATGTGTTAATTTTTTTTCAAATGTTTCAGATCAGTAGAGGAGGAAACAATTTAATTTGTTATCATTTGTTCTTTGCTTCTATTTCCCATATTCCAGTTAGTAAAATAAGAAACAAAACTGACTAGTCTAGTTTCACTGATCAGTAGAAGGCAGGGCCTGCTTCTTAGTAATGTGCTTTGTGCTTCTTAGACTTCTTAGTAATGCACTAACATGACACACACAAACTAATTTTGCAGGAAAGTGCCAGGGTGAAAACAGCAAGGGTTTGTATTTCAACTGCTGGAATCAGACAAGTTATGATAAATAATGAGAGACTGTAGGTTTAAACCTGTCCTTACATTCTACCTGTTTAACAGCACTGAGCCCCAGTTGTGAACCAGGAACCTGGTACGCAAATAGACCTGAAAACTCTAGCTGCCTTGATCTCCAATTGTGTGTCAGGAATACATTCTGCCAGAATAGATCAGAACCTCTGGGTGCTTTCGGGAAACAGGGGTTAGCATCTTATACAACAGAAAAATGACTGAGTCAGCCCAAAGCATACATGCTCTTAAGACTCATCACTAAATTGTACCGATATACTGTTAATTACTTCCTCGGGGTTGACTTATGTCATCTTCACTACTATTATGAAGTTGTTGCAGATAAATCTGTTTTCTGCTGAGCTCCATCTATGATCCATAAAGGTAGTGGTTGAACACCCAAACACGTTTAACTTCACTGGACAGGCTTCTTTGAAAGGCACTTGTTTCAAGATACAGCATCTGTCTTTCTAGTTCTCAGCACAACATCACCTTTCCACAAGTTATGACTGCTTGTAATTGGTGCACCAACATGTCTCAGTAACTTTTTTTTTATTAAAGAATGCCAAGTAATTGCGAATGGATGTAACACATTATTGTCAACCCACTACATGTGCAGTTTGGGACATATCGATAATACTCATTAACTTCTCTAAATAAGGAACCCTATTTCAAAAGGTGCGTAGGAAGCAATGTACAAATGTAGTCAGTAGGAATTTGTATGCTAACCTCCCACATTGCATTAAAATGTCCTGGACCACAGGAGGTGGTATGTAGGAGTGGGTGGGCAAACTTTAGAATAGAGGAAGGTACTGAATCACTTAAATTCTCTTGCTCTTTATTTACGTATTCAATTACTTGTTCCAATTATTACCTCCTAAGCATTCTTTCTTTACAGAGTTATTTCAAGGCTGAATAGAAGCACTACATTCTTGATGCAAACCTGTCTTTACTCCCACTTCCTCTTCTCCTTAAATTTAACAAACAAAATTGTGCTGAAAGACAATGAACCAACTCCCAGAACAACTCAAAGTTTGCAGTTGTCAGTTGCAATCCAGAATTCATTAAGATGTACAATCCCACTACCGCTTAACTGAAAAACATCTGTATTTTATGGTAGACCAGCACATACTGTTTCACTAAAAATCACACGGAATAGGAGAAAGAACAAAGAACAGAGGAGTTTATGTATTTGAAACATGAACAAAAAAAGAAGGTAGGGGTCAACACAAAAAATGTAATTAAAGGTGGAAAAATTAGGTATGGCTTTTGTGTTTTACACAAGCTGCAGTAACTATAACTGGAAAAGCTACAGTTCTCATGAAGAAAGTAGAAATGAGTCCTGTAACAAGTAGGCCTTGAGGTGGTTACAATGACTAAAATTTTATCAGGTTATCCTACATGTTAAGGCAGAAATGCAGGGTAGGGCTTTAAAATTGCACCTTGCTTAGAGATGCAGCAGCAACCTATCATCTTCACTAAGGTATGAAAAAGCTTGCTTCACTCAAGTTGCACTGTTACAGTCACTTTTGCCTGCTTGTCTTATCAAAGAGCTATGCATATCAATCTGTAATGCTACCTATAGATCATGTATAACCCACAAGGCACAACTTTTCTTCCACTAATATAAATGTGGAAGCACCTGAGATCTTGAAAAACAGGATATGAATTCTAATGCTGGGCAGCTATAGACAGGGAAGACAGCTGTGGATGATTCTAGAGCAACAAAGCATCAGGGCTAGCCCTTTGGACTGACTGTATTCATATCCTGACTGATCACTGCCACTTGAGGCAGTCACAGTTGACTGCAAATCTGTATATTTATTTTTACACAAAATTGAAACCTCAGCTTACTACACTTAAGTCTTCATTAGCTTTGCTATGGAATTCTGTTCATTGAGTAAGATTTGCACCTAATAAGCTATATATACAAGAAAGCATAACTTACAGTTTGATACCGAATTGTCTGTTTCTAGTAATTGACAAAATTTCTGCATTAAATAATTACATTTGCTCTGGAGATTTATTACATGATATTGTAAAATTAGCTTGTGGCTTTAAACAGCAGTCCTAGAATGGCACTGTTTGGTCCAAAACCAGTAATTACACTCTTAATAAGCCCCTGATAATATTGTTTATAATTGGATTTACAAGGGATACCCAATTATTCCAAATACATTAGGGTGGATGGATGCTGGCTTATCTACCCAACTAAGCTAATGGGAGAATAACTTGAATATTGTAGAAACATTTACTTGTGCTAAATGCTAAGTATTCTTTATTGTGTATTTGTTTTATTCCCTAAAATCTTTGCCTCCATTTATTTCAGTGCTGCTTTTACAATCTACAGTACAGTTCTAACCTACAACACATCCACGAAGAGCAGAGAAGCTCCATGGAAACTAAGATTCCTTTTGGGACTGATTTTTTTTTCATCTAATTGTCAGTTAGCAAATAATCTGGCACAGCCAATGCATTTGATTGAGACAAGTTGAGTATGCAGACAATAATTTATTTTTCAAGTTTGCTTTTACAAATTATTTTCCATATTTAAGTGGTACTAATATCTTCTGCAGTTGTAAGATGAAATAAGAAAGCTACTAATTCCATATTTTATATCTATTACGGTAAACATGCTCAAGAAACAATCAAGATCGCTGCTTTTGCTGCAGAACAGAATGCAGAGTTGTGAAATTCTTAATTACAAGTTAACCTAGGACTCCTAAGGCTGACGAATGATCAGATTCTTTTCTTCATTTTTAGATGAAAGTAAATCACATCCTGGAAAAATAAGCAACTGCTTTGCCCCAGCTCCACAAAACTCCCAAATAAAAAAGTGACTAATAAAGCATCTGAGACTGACTGAAGTAAAACCACTTGGATCTCTCTCTCTAAATTCACATCCAAGTTCAAAACATCACGTGAAACAGCCTTCAATCAGATACAAGTTAGGCTTGTCTTCAGAAGGCTTGTATTCTTGAGATATAACATTACAAACACTAGGAAAGTCAAGAAGTGTGTGTGTGTGTGTTTGTATATAAGGAAAGTCAAGAAGTGTGTGTATACAAACACACACACACACACACACACACACACACCCGTGTAAAACCTGCAGAAATTGCTACTAACTTCTACACATATAAGCACAGCTTTGTTGTTAGTGGGTTTTTGTTTTTGTTTTTTTTTTTAATACATAATAGCATAATTGAACCAAGATGCCCTCCTGTTTGCAGCTTTGGTTTTTCTAGATCAGGTCTGACAGCAAGCTTGTGGTAACTAACATGACTGTGACCTTTGTACTTTATGGTTTACAAAGCAATTCCTGAGAAAACACGTGGAAAATTCATCTTTAACCCACCTGTCAAAGACTTACGGCATGCAGTAAGGTTAAAGTTAAATAAATAATGATGTACAAATGTATCTCTGGTGAGAACTGAAAATCTGCCTACGTGCTTTTGGACCTTTTGAGGTGCAGCCTCTCACTGGGGGATGCAGAGCAGCTGTAGAAGCAGATGTTCTATCCATGAGCATTTCCTATATGATGTTTGAGGGGAATTATACTCTTGAGAACTAGTGTCCAAAATTTCCTGCCTTTTTAGGTATGTCCTGAGAGATCAGCAAGGAAAAAAAAAACCAAAAAACTCACATTTAACTTTTCTTTTTCTGTTTTTGTTGCTATCAATATTCATTTTCTGATTTAGCAGAGAATTTCCTACCATGAAATGCAAAAGCTAAATGACAACCTGACTTTAACGAGCTTTCATTTTGCTGCAGGTTTAAACAGTGCACATAGAAAGTTAAAAAGGATACAAATGTGGGTTTTTAGAAAACAAACAAAAAAAAAAACCACCTTAAAATTATAACTGTAAAACCCACTTTGCTTCCTTTAAACACTAGTTATACAAAGGAGTCTGATCACAAGAGTACTTAAGCTTCCCCTGTTTAACAGGAACATCAGTAACACCAGCATCCTGTGAACTACACTGCTTTTCTTTTTTTGTTTAGTAATTTTATTCATAAACACACTGCGTGGTAGTTTGAAGCTAGGCTAAAGTTAATCTGCAACCCACAAAAGTATTGCAAGAAAAAAAATGGTTCTTTGCCATCAACTGTTTAAGGGGAAAGTACAGCAGCCACATGCTTTAAAAAATGAAAATGTGTATCGCAGTTCTTAGAGCTCGTATTTGTCAGAAAGCTGAAGCAGGGTATTAACATCCAATAGTCTCCATTGCCATAGCAACATGTGCTTGTCAGATCAGGGCTGATTTGATGCAGGCACCTTCCAGGCAGAAATAATCTGCTCTTTTAGTACAAATCTCCAGAATTCAATAGGATTTTCATCTGATTTCTTTTAGAAAGGTAATATTGTTACACAATGCAAGGTATACATCTCAAGGTAAGCTATCTGATCTGGATTTGTGCAACTTGCTCTTTACTAAAGCAATGTTCTCAGGTATGTAATGCAGCCAGGCACATAAGAGGATGACCCTGGCTACAAGTTTTTCATATGGAAAATTGTAAATGAAAGTAATCTGATCTGGGCACCTAATTAGCATTTATACAATTGCACGTAAGTGCTGTTTATCATACTGTTCCCTTTGGGGTCAATAGAGAATCTGCCTCCTTTATTTCAGGAAAAGCAAAGGTTTGTTCAATTATGAGCTACAGTCAAGTCAGCCACAAGATAAGCCATAAGGTAGCACAGCATATACAGATAGACAAAGAGAGAGAGATGTGCAGAGTTGTTTTATGCAGTATTACATAGAATGAGAAATATTATGCAGCTTTGAGTCTGTTATTACTAAATTATTACTACATTTGCAATAATTTCTTTTCTTTGTTCTTTGATTAAAATAAAAAATTGCAATGCAAAAAGCTCCCAGCTAATGTGTCACCCTTTTGAGGAATTCATCACAGATTACTAAGCTTGCTTTCCACCGCAGTATGCTGTGGTTTTGAACCTTTGCATATTTTTGATAAATCAAGCGTTGCTATATTCAAAAATGTATGCAGATTGAAACGTTAATGTTTTGGAAACTGAGGACTGAAACTTGCTTAAGTGTAAGCATAATGTATACTCAATACTGCGCTATTCATGCTTTTTGATTGTACTTCTTTTCCCTGTAAAGTCGGCTCATTCCCTTACTGGAGGACAAATACAGTGATTTCTATGGAAATATTACCTCAGACACAACTACACCTTAAATTGCTAGAATCAACTTGCATATACATGCTTATTCTGGAGCATAATCTGTTTTATTCAAAAGCCCGAGTAACTTCCAATAATTTATACAAAGAGATGGTTTTGCCTCACAGTTACAGATTTCTTTAAATGGATCCCATGATTTATCTAGTTTGCAATAGTACTAGGATTGAAAAAAAAATTATGCTGCTTTGTGATCCTTCTTCAAACATGAGCAGTCAGTGTGGTTTGCTCTGAACTAAACCATTCTAAAACAAAGATCCTTCCTTCAAGTATAATTAAATACTTCTGTATTCAAAGTTCGTTGGTAGGTTTAAAAAAAAATTCTTACAGCACTTGCTGAAAGATCTTCCTGTGAATCTGATTAAGCCAGTAGTAGTACATATTTGAGACACTTACACACTGAGATATCCCACAGAGAATGGCAAACAACAGGTAGCCCAGTAAGTCACAGCAGGTTCTTTTCACTTCATATTAAGTAGTACTACTCATTTGTTATGTGTTTTAATCATTATTATAAGTGCTTGGACTTACAGTGACTTAAAATATTTTACAATGTGTATTCGCATCAGGTGGTGTGCAGTCACTCGAGCATTGGCTGCTCTGGGCAATATGAAATCAAAAAGATTCTAGTAAAATGACAGCAGTTTCTCACATCTACTGTTTTCTGGATCCTTTTTAATAAAGCCTGCCAGACATCTTCTTTCCTTTTAAGTAAGGTATTATACAGGAGTACAAAAAAACTTCTTTAAATGTAAGCTACTCTTTAGAATACTAACTCTTCAAGTGTTTTAATTTGCAGCCCAACTACAATAAGAACTGTAATTGTAAGTGAAAATCTGTTGGATTTATCAATCTAAAATTAAATTCACAGTAATCCTTCAACGTGGAACTGAGTACTTACAGGACTCTCATGGTATAGTTGACACTTTTTTTTTTTAAATGTTGTTAAGTTACCTTGAAAACATTTTGCAGCACTCCAAGTAGTTCTTCCTTCACTCACTATTTCTGGGACATTTCATCTCAGGCTCTCTTTCTTGGTCAGTGGCTTAAAAAAAACCAAATGAATGTATATACACAGTTAAAAAAAAAAGACAAAAGAAAAACAACAGCAACAAAACACCAACACATAACGCTCTTTAGTCAAAGAGCAATCCTTACAGAAAAAAATTCACAAAAAAACTTAGTTAATCTCCCTACTTCAAAGGAAAGTACTTATAGAGAAACACTGCATCAGCATTCTTAAGCACCACAGCTACTGTGCCTGGCACTAAAATGTGGTGGTGGGATACAGTCTAAAACCGTACCTCAGAAAACACATCAGTACAATGGAAAACCAGGGCTAAGGAAGTGACAGGAAACACACATCTCCTGGACTCCCCTGGCAATGAGCATAGATCATATACATCTAAACTATCCATACCAGCTACTAAAGCTATTTGTTTTTTAAACGTCTATCTCAAAAGATTCCAGCTGTTTTAAGAGGCTCACATTTAGCTACAAATAAAAAGCGTTATACCAAACTAATTGCTAACTGCTACAAAAGTACACAGAAGTCCTGTCCTCTCCCCAGTTGGCATACAAAAACAATTTATCACTATTGCCTTGTACGTATTGAAAGAATATTAACCATACCAGCTGAAGCTTGAAACAAAGAGCAAGTCTCCTACTCCCGTAGTTTTCCCTGTGACAAACGCGGTTCCTAAACTGATACTGACGAGGGGGAGATGAGTACAGGAATACTAGTCAGAAAGCCACTTAGCCTGCTAAATATGCATTAGCATGACTGCTATCAATCATAACGCTGCACTGGCTGGGTGCAGAAAGCTGTAATAAACTCACGTGTACTGTGATTTTACAATTTTACCTTGTCCTTCTAAAAAGATAATATAGAGTGTATTTCAAAGTACTGTGTGAAGTACAGAACACTGAAAGCATCCAAAACTGTTATATAACATCAACTAAAAGGCAGGAAATTGCAAAGCCCCATTGAAGATTAGTTAATTACTATATTCACCTGGGAGAAAACAATGGTTTTTTTTGTTATTGTTTTCTTTTTTCTCCTCTGCAGCTGCTGAAAAAACAATGGCCTGTTTTGCAGGGTAAAATTGAGAATTAATAGTTTCCGAGCAGCTGCTGCACTTGCATGAAAACACTCAGCTTTTTGAAAGAGCTGGAAAAGATGTGGAGCTACAGCTGCACTGTATTCAAGTAACTCAAGC
>PPHD01000564.1:19497-59618 GCA_002909625.1 Bambusicola thoracicus | reverse complement strand
CATATATCTTGGAAGGATTTTTGGAAGGGAATTCAGTTAGAAATTTGTGAAGAATGATTTTCTAAGGTAAGAAACTTTCCTTTATAGAGATGGGGAACAGCTAAAATACGAGCTCTGCATCCCGTGAAATTCCTTAAATGTGGACTTGAAGATCTGTTTGCATCTGGCTAGTTAAGTAAAAGAGAAACAAAGTGCAGAGGTGTCAGAGGAGAGAAACACCACCTTCCCAGCCCATTCCCACAGCTGTATTGTTTTGCGTTACTGCAGCTCATGGATCACTTGGAACCTATATGCTAGGGAACAGTGAATGATAGGTTTTTTTTTAATGAATCTCCAAATATTTTGCTTGACATCTTACTCTCTTTGATCCTGTGCAGGTGAAAGGTATTTATTCAGACATACATTGTGCCACCTTACAGCTGTGAGAAAGACCGAGCATCAGTGCAGGGGTGACACATGATGAGCAGTAAACCCTCCAAGAAGGCAGGGCTCTGCTAGGCTCTGCGGGGCTTCTCAGTCTCAGAATTGCTGGGGCCCCGACGGACTCTCCCTGGGTCCCTCCCCAGCCACAAAGGATTGCTGCCTGCTGGAGCACAGCTTTGGGGGATTTATCATCAGACAGATGTGTCGTCATGGTAACCCCAGCCAGGCTTTAAATCTCCCTCAGCACAGAGAAATGCTAAGCCTCTTAGCTGCTGTCTTTCCTCCCTCTACCTTCCCACTCAAGCTTGAGGAAGTAGATGTGCCCTTCTGGGCAGCAGAGGGAAGTGGAAAGGCATGGGACAGCTCTAGGAGCAATATGAGGAAGCGGCATTTTCCTACTTAAGTGTTCCAAGTGCTGATTCCATGCTGGGAGTGGTGGTGTCACCTGGAGAGAGATGCACAGCTCTTAGTCAGTGCTCCCTGCTATAGTATTAAGCCCCTGTGCCTTATGTGAAGGGAACTTGATTTCCCGTTGCCTATTCAGGAACTTCTGCAGCATAAAGGGTTTCAGCCATCAGTGCTGCTGGCACGTCACCTTGTTAAGCCCTACTTGTATGTGTGGTGGGTTCTAGAGATGTCATGTGCCAAACATCTCTCAAAACTCCACCCTTGAGTGGGAGCTGGGATAAAGGTGTGGTAGGCATGTGGTCATGGAGGAGCTGGGATCTCTGTTAAAAATTTGTCCTAGGCTGGCATTTGTTCTTGCTGTTGTATGTGTGTGTGTGGAGATGGGGAACAAGCAGTTAAGTGTTTCTCTAGGGAAAAGTCTGAAAGCTTTGTTATTTGAGGCCATTGGAAAGCATGGGGTGTGTCGTTAGCACTATAGAAATAAATTGTCCTTTCTTTCCACCTTGCCATGTGTGAGATGGATGAGTCATGGGCTGCTTGTCTTGGGATAAAAAAAAGACTCTGTTTAGTCCACTAATCACTTCTCTCCAAGATGCATATGGAAGAGATGGGCGGTTGTGTTACTTAAGTCATTGTCTTTAAGTTAATGTGATGGTCAGTGTTTGGTCAACAGTATTTTGAAATATTAGTAACAGCAGTGACTCATTCAGGATACCCTTCAGTGGTGTGTGACAAAGCGAGTTGCTCAGCAGAGCTGGCATTTGTCAAAGCACTTTCCAGTACCTAAGGGGCAGTGTGCCTAAACAATGCCTGCACAGCAGGAGGCATGTGAAGGCCACCTTGTTGTGCTCCTTTGTGCCCCTTAAGGTGAGGGAAGGACAGCTGGTGAAGGAAGATCTGCCCATCTCCTCAGTTCCAAGAAGTCTGTATGCTTTCTCCAGTGTTATGTGTGTGTGCATTTGCATTTATCCCAAGACTGGTGTTAAAGGTTATCACCTTGGTGCATCCACTGCTAAATTGCTTTCTTAGAAAAGCGATTAAAACATAACTGCAGGAACAGGACCATCTCTGTCACCTGCCAGCAGCCCCCCTGCCAAGTCCTGCTTTGATCAGGAACTGCTCCCATAGGGAGCTCCATCAGTGACACTTCCCAGCTTAGAGGTGGTAGCAGAGGATGCATTTCAGGGTTTTGATTTTCACTGTTTTGTAACAGAAGAACTTTGACTGGAGTTAGCATACATCTTGCTCATGGCATACTGAGCAGCTTTGGTTTTCTGTCAAGTCTGTCTGCTATCTTAGCCTGTGCTGCTGGGCCTTGGGGTGTGGCACAAGGCTCCTTCCCTTTGGCTACAGCAGATATTTTGGACATTTAAAGCTGACAGGCAAAGAAGAGAGAACCTGTAGGAGAAATCGTGGCTGTCAATGTCAGCTTGCCCAGGTTTTCTTTCCAGAATCCAGGACGTTTTCCAGCCAGAGATACCTCCCTGTCATTGCAGGACTCCTCATGTGGGTATTTCTGTGATTCCACCTTTCCTCTTTGAATTCTCCCCTTGGAATACTTAGGTACTGTTTGTGATACAGCTGAATTCTTTTCCTCAGACTGTGCACCATGTCAAGCTCTGTCTTGCTTTTCTTTAACCCATAGACTCAGAGAAAGGTGAAAAGTCCAGTCTGACATGGGAGGGGAAGGGAGTGTTGAGGGTTAAGCCTGGGAAGACTAAGGGACCTGTTGCTTGGAGGTGAGATTTGTCCCTTTGCCTTAGCACAAGCACTGTGGGTACTTTACAGTGAGGTGAAGAGGATGTATGAGAGATGGATATGACTGTATTTTTAAAGTGACATCGTTCAGTAAGGCAGGATAGTACTTCACATAAAGGCTTTATATGTGGAACCCTTGGCTACCTCACTCCACAGGTAACAGTGCCTTAGCTCCATCTCCTGTGACACCTCTTCAGACTGGACTGGCATCAGCAGAGCAGAGGAATCTTACAGAACAACTGAGTATGAACACTTCTTTTTCCTTTCATTCAAACAGGCTTTACTGAGCACCCAGAATAAGCTGAGAACTTTAGTCCCAAATTTCACCTTCAACCTGGGCTTCTCAGGGAAATTCTACCACACAGGTAAGCCTCTGGCACCCCTTTGTTCAGCACCTGCATACGGCCCACACGTTTGCAGGAGCTTCATGGCACCCTGACAACGTACAGTTCTGTTGTGGCTCTTGGCAGAAGTGATGCATCTCTTCTACCACTTGCAACTTCTGTCAGCTCCCTACCTTACTCTTTGTGCATGTGCATGTCTGTGTAACACATTAGACAGAGCTTGATCCTCAGTTGGAACAACTTACCATTGCAGGGGATTAGCAACTGCTTAGAAACGTCGAGTCCCTCTTCCGCTTTGTGTTTTTGCATCTCCTTGTCTGCTCTCTGTAGGTACAGATGAGGAAGATGAAGGCGATGACATGCTACTCAAGCACAGGAAGGAGTTCTGGTGGTTCCCTCATATGTGGAGTCACATGCAGCCTCATCTTTTCCACAATGTCACTGTGCTGGCTGAGCAGATGAAGCTCAACAAACAGTTTGCTGTGGTAAGGGGCATCACATTCCTTTACAGTACTAATCCTAAAGCATTCTTCCTCTGGAATAGCTGCTCAGACCCTGCCAAAGACAAATACTAGTGAAGTAACACAGCAGCATTTAAGAAAGCGAGTCCTGAAAGTTTAAATTGGTGCATGCCTCCTGCTGTCTTCAGGCAAGAAACAGAATTCGCATGCCTGCCTGTGCAGTGTTTCCTGGCACCTGCATGGCCCCAGGCAGCTCCGACACATTCCAGGGTGCAAATCCCAGGGCTCTAGTTTGCTGAGGTGTGAACTTGTTGTAGCATTACCTTCCAAATCCAATTATTGTATAAACTGGCAGTGAGAAGGCATTTCCTGTTCAATCCTTATTCACAATGGTTTTGTAGGAAGTTATCTACTCAGTAGTATAAAATGCTCTGTGTCCTGGCTCTGGCCTCCTCAGACAGTGCTGGAGGGAGTCTTTTATCTAGGAAGTCCAGGGGAAAATCCCTGGTTTTGGCAGAGGAGGGAAGCCTTGAACATCTTGCATTACATAGGCAATGTCTGCTTCATGCTTACAGCAGAGCTGAATATAGTGCGTGTGTTTGTCTGAAAAGATGTGTCCTTTTCACCCCTAGTTTGGTTCTGTTGATAGTAATCCCCTTGGGAATAGCAAGCTGCTGTCTCATGTTCCCATGACACATGCAGAGTTGGAATGATCCTGAATTTAGAGTACAGTTGCAGCATTATAGAAACAATTTAATCTCCTTCTTTTCATGCTTAAGTAACATTGTAGTCTCTTGCAAAGAGAGAAAAAGCACAGAACACAATTGCACATACTTAACATAGAACAAGCTAGCAGTGGAAAGGGAAGGCTGTTGCTTCATTTAGGGGCTCTAGTTTTATTGTGTAGCACCAGGGCAAAGCTGTCATCATTCATACTGTTACCAGAACCACGTAGTGGAATTAAGAACCATGAAATTCAGATATCTCTTGTAATTTTAGTATAGCTCTGGGCCCCATATCTTCAGCCTCAACAACCACTAGTTTTGTGCCTGCTTTTCTTTGAATTGCTTTCTTCAAGGCAGGCCCCAGCTGTTGTCTTCTTCCCTTCTGTGTCAGTTAAAGAAATTTTGTTTTCCTGCTCCAGTGACTCAGACCTAGGCATTGTGGGTGTGAGATGTGTGACTTAACAGCATTGATTAGTTCATTTGTAGGAACCAAGGAGCCTGGCCTGAAGCTTTGAATTAATCTGACTTGTCACACCTGCAAGCTACAAGACTGTTCTTGTAGCAGCTGTTCCAAGTGCTGAACATTCTTGTTGGTACAGAATCGCCCTTTCTATTTCTATAGATACATAATGCAAGAAGTATCTCAAGTTTCCCAGTCCAGAGAGATTTCTTCTTACTCTGTCCTCTTGGTCCAGTTTGGAAATTGTTGCTGAATGATCCTTAGTAAAGATAATATTGGATGATCATGCTGCATATTCTGCTTCCAGGAGCATGGGATCCCCACAGACTTGGGCTATGCTGTAGCCCCCCATCATTCTGGGGTTTATCCTGTCCACACACAACTCTATGAGGCATGGAAATCTGTTTGGAGCATCCAAGTAACAAGCACAGAGGAATACCCACACCTGCGACCTGCCCGGTACCGACGTGGATTCATCCATAATGGAATCATGGTGAGCACAGCTGGGTGAGCAGAGCCCACAGCCTCCTGAGCAGCACACGTTTCCTTCTCAGGGGACACTCTCCTAATGACCCGCACCAAAAACATTAATCTCGGTATCATCCATATTTCCAAAATTATTAAGTGATATAAAGAGAAGGAACTTGGTTACAGACAGGTTTTTTGTTGTTGTTTCTTAGTAGAATTCAGAGGTCAGTACTGAACAGAGAGCAAAATTAAGCATGACAAGATTAAATTTATGTCCCACTCACTTATTTGTTTGCACTGTGCTAAGTAAATGTCTGGGAGGAATATCAAAGAGTCCTCTGAAACTGTTACTTATATCCCTTACTCTTCATATTGATCTATAAAGTACTGCTTGGACACATTCACATAGATTTCTGTTGCATCTGCCTCTTGCCTAACTTTTCTTCTATATTGTCAGGTTCTGCCTCGACAGACCTGTGGCCTTTTTACTCACACTATCTTCTATAACGAATATCCTGGTGGCTCAAAGGAGTTGGACAAGAGCATTCGTGGCGGTGAACTCTTCCTGACAGTGCTCCTGAACCCAGTAAGTTCATCTGCAAGGGGGATCAGTGTGTGGGTGTCTCAGCTTATTCACATGCTGTGGGAAAGGACTGGATCCTAGGGGGGATTCAGTGTAATAACTCATTGCAGTGTGGATATCTCCAGTGTGTGGCTAAAGAGATGTGAAAAAGGGGGCCAAGGAAGACATGGCTACTTAAGGTTGCTTTGCTTTACTCACTGCTAATGAAGAAGTATTGAGTGTTGGCAAGTGCAGTGGTCTTCATCTAGAAATGAGCCAGGGTGATGTGCTGAGTGTGGCCCAGCTGATGGGCATTACCTACACTGCTGCACCTTCTTGAATTATTAGTGAGAAGTGCCTTCTGTCCCACACACATCTGATTCTGGTTGGCTTGTCCCCAGGCTCACTGATGAATTTTTATTCTGAATAACTGTTTTCTCTGGGCTTTTCTTAAGCAGTGTACTTCCTTTCAGAATGTATATACTGAAAGCAATTAGTGCATACTGGTTTTTTGTGATGTAGCTGTCACCCTAAGGCATTTTTGGGTATCTGTGTCTGACGCAGCTGTTTCTCTTTCTCATTTAATGCTTATCAGTTCCATCAGGAGACCAAGCTACTGTAGTACCTTCAACACTATGCAGCTCATTCTCAATTCTTAGCAATGGAAGGCGTATGACATAGCTCTCACTTCCCACTGAAGCTGGGATGATGTGCTAGGTGTCAGAAGACAAGGAAAAAAAAAATACCAACCCCAGAAAACTCAGTCATTTTTAAAAAATCCTAAATGGGTAGAATTAGGAGATGAAGCTTTGCAGCCCTGTCCAACTGCAGATAGCACTCCATTTTCATGCTTATTGGCTGCTGTTCTTTTTGTCTGATCGTATGTATGATAGCTTTCTCCATTCTCCCCAGGAGTTGGTTTCTTTTTAAAGCTGATTTGGCACCAATTGTCATCCATTTATCTGAATGAGCACTGCCCTGCCATGTTTAAGTAGTGATTTTTAAAATCTCTACTTCCATAGCCATTCCTGATGTTTAATATTGTCTTTTCTTAGAATTTCCAAGTTTCTGCCTTCTTTCTTCTCCTCTGTGTATCTTTTCCATCAGTGCCCAAGTTTGGGTAAGAAACTGTGCAAGCCAATCCAAGAGAGAGCAGATTGTTTCTGATGAGGTGTGAGCCATGGAGTATTGGTCACAGTCATTGAGTACTTGTTTTGTAGGATTTGTCATGCAACATGAGTAACTGTGCTCACCATGATATTTTCTTTCATTCCCTGCTTCCTTTGGATCTTGACCGTGGGGCTGAATACAGAGCTTTAGCCACCTTTGGTTACAGTTGCACAGGCTCAGTGAATCAGAAAATCAAACTTCTCTCAGTGAGCTTAATTCTTTTGCTTTCTGTTTTTCCTAGAGCTTTGTGCTTCTCCAGTCCTAGAACTTGGTAGTGAAAAAACCCTTGCTGTGTATTCTGGGTGCATCACACACACACTGTAGTTTACAAACAAGTCCTGGGTTCCTGAACATTAGCCTGTGACCAGCTCTGGCCTGGTGTCCGATCTGTATAAGTTAGGAGTCTACAGTAACCCTAGCTAAAAAGCTGTAGAGGTTTATATTTCCAGTTCTGGAAGCCAACCTTCAGCTGTCCTCACCACAGGTAGAATTCATTATCTTTACGCACGACCAGCAAGTTCACCTTGATAAGAGTCTTTCATAAGGAGAAAGCTATTCTTGGCATTAAATGTGGGGTGATCTTTGCCATCATTGGTCTGATTGAAAGTGAAGCTTTTCTGGATCTCTGTTCCCATATGTAGAGTTTGTTCCACCCGGTCCCACTTTATAATAGCCAGATTTTAAAGAATGCTGCACAAATAACCACTGTGAAACTTAAGAGCTCTCTTGGAAAACCAGTTCCCAGCTAATTGAGAGATCGTTGCTGGTCTAGAAGGCTTTGTCAAGGAATTTTAAAAACATAGTTTGTAGATCTACCCATTAAAATTTGCTGATAAACATGTGAGCATTGAGGCAGCTGGGAGTGATTTGTGATCCAGAAAAGTTTGGAAGATTGTGCTCTGGTCCAGGATTGGCTTACTTGCCACTTACTGGCAAGTTTACTTGCCAGTACTGGCACTGACTTTCAAAATTGAGATGCCTTCAGACATTTCTTATGTTTGCACTTTCTCTTCCTTTTGTCAGTGCAGCATTTCTGTCTCTGTCAGCAGTGGAGGACTGCGCTGTAATCTCCTTTTCATTCATTGCGTAGTGATTCAGACTCTCGTATTCCTCCCACTCTGATAGAGCCATCTCAGAGAGTTGATAGAAAGCTGGCCAGTCCCGCAGCCCCAGCAGTGATCCGCAGCAGACTTGGACCAGTGTCTCTCAATCCTTTCTGGTGCTTCCAGCTCTCTTTGAGCGGGTATACATATGCAGGAGTCTCCAAGCCTGTGTGCATGTGATTAACTCCACAGTGCAAACAGATGATGTTTGATCTTCTGACTAGTGAACAAGATCTGATGTCATTAAAGAGAATAGTTGTTGATGTTTAATGGACAGGCTGCCTTGTGCCCAGTCTGTTTCCCAGAAGCAAAGGACATCTTTCTGATCATTTCCACGCCGTTGTTGATTGTGGAAGGGAGTGAGAGAGGAGGTCTTTGTGTTACTGATTGTGGATGGGAGGGAGGAAGAGACAGGAATTGAATGTAGGTTATGTCAGGAGTAGTACTTGAAGCTGTTTTGCTAAGAGTAGCTGTGGCAGTGCACTGCAAGCTTCCAAGCCTTGTTTACCAGTGCATATGTTACAGGGCATGACTGCACACTCAGAAACACAGGGAACTGGTTGGGCTTGTCTTATCTTCTTGTAAGTTGTGTTGCTGGAGACTCTGCAAATGACAGCATTGCCTGTGTAAGCATGGTTGGCATAAAGATTTTACTGAATACAATTAGTCTTGAGACATGGTTGCTAGCCTAGGCCACATGCAAACCTTTTTTTATTCTGAAAACCCTAGAAGTGTCCCAGGTAGTGACCTGTGTCCTCTCTGCTTGGATTATGCCAGTGAGAAAGATAGTTTTTGCAGCAAACTTTTCCTCTAAGTGTTTTACCAGCAAATCAGAGGGATGAGCCACCTTTTGCTGTCACACCACCTTCCTGGTGTCTCTCAGAAGTGGGCAAAAGACAACATGGCATACATCCTTTTGCCTTCTGATTTTCTCCAAGATGTGGCCCAGATATTTCTGTGTTTTGCTGTGTTGTATTTAGAATCAAGGAATAGTAGAATCCTTAGAGCTGGAAGGGACCTTTAAAGGTCATCTAATTCCAACTTCCCTGCAACAAACAGGGACATGCACAGCTTGATCATGTTGCTCAGGGCTTGATCCAGCCTCACTTTGACAGTCTCCAGGGATGGGGCATCAACCACACCTCTGGGCAGCATGTGCCAGTGCCTCACTGCTCTCACTGGAAAAGACTTTTTCCTTATATCCAACCTAAATCTACCCTTTTTAAGCTTTAAGCCATTTCCCCTTGTTTTATCAGCACAGACCCTGCTAAAGAGTCTGTCCCCTTCTTTCCTGTGTCTTCCCTTTAGATGTTAAAAGGCTGCTATCAGGTCACATCTCAGCCTTCTCTTCTCCAGGCTGCACAGCCCCAGCTCTCTCAGCCTGTCCTTATAGGAGAGGTGTTCCATCCCTTGGATCATTTTTGTGGCCCTCCTCTGCATGCACTCCAACAGGTCCATGTCTCTCCTGCGCTGAGAACACCACATCTGGATGCAGTACTCCAGGTGAGGCCTCACCAGTGCAGAGCAGAAGGGCAGCATCACCTCCCTCTCCCTGCTGGCCACGATTCTTTTGATGCAGCCCAGGATACGGTTGGCTTTCTGGGCTGTAAGGGCACACTGTTGGTTCATGTCTAGCTTACTATCTGTCAGTATCCCCAGGTTCTTTTCAGTAGGGCTGCACTCAATCCTTTCATCACTCAGCTTGTATTGATAGTGAGGGTTGCCTCGTCCCAGGTGCAAGATCTTGTGCTTGAATTTGTTGAACCTCCTAAGGTTCTCCTGGGCCCACTCCTCAGGTCTGTCCAGGTCCCCCTGGATGGTATCCCATCCGCCTGGTGTGCCCACTGCACCCCACAGCTTGGCATCATTGGCAAACTTGCTGAAGGTGCACTCGACCCCACTGTTAATGTCACTGATGAAGATATTAAAGAGTATCAGTCCCAGCACTGACCCATGGGAGACACCACTCGTCACTGATCTCCATCCAGACACTGAGCCACTCACCACCGCCCTCTGGACTCAGTCCTGCAGCACATCCTTTTCACACAGCAGCACCAAGTGCACGCACTGCTCTTTGAAGTGTAGGTGCCAGAACCTGCCAGGCAGGACTGCTCCGTCAGCTCAGTGGGAAACCAGAGGTGAAAGATTTACAGGCAGACAAATGTGATAAATCTTTAACTCTGCTCAGTTTCCCTGTGGGTTAGTGCTACCACTATTTGCTGTTGCCTATTCAAAGCCCTTGGTGTGTGAGCACTTTATGGGTAGGATTACATTAATTTTCAGTGCCTTGGGGATGGTTTGGCACGAAGTACCAGAAGTACCTCTGGTTGCACTGAGACCATTCCATGGTGCCCCTGGGCAGAAGACTGAATTTAGGCATCCGGACTGCCAACAAATGTATTCATCCAATGCCATCTGTATCCTCCTTCCTTCTTTTCCTCTTCCCTACTGTGACAGGGAAGGCCACTCCTGCTCCCTGCCAGTGCAGTGTGTTGTTTGTTGCCTGCTGACATCACCTGGCACCATCAGGGTTCAGCAGTAGGTGCCTGGAGAGAGGCAGGGAAGCTCCCATTCTTCCAGGCAACCCTGTAAATAGCAGGGGGATTGAAACTAGATGATCGTTATGGTCCTTTTCAACCCAGGCCATTCTATGATTCTACAATATGATTCTATGATAAAACAGGCTCTGTAAGGTTTTGACTAGGAGAGGGTCACTCATTAACCTTTGGTTGCCCTCCCAGTGTCCCAGAACCACTGGAGTGGGATTTTGAGCCTGTTCTGGGCTCACAGGCAGGACTCAGCCTCTACCACCATTCCCAGCGGTTGCTGAGAAGTGCATGTCCCTCCTCTCCTTAGTTTCTGCTGCTCTGCAAGCACTGAATTTGGTTTTCATCAACACAGTGCTTGCTGTACATGGGCAGATGCACATTCGTCAACGCAGGCCACCAGGGCAGTTTGAGGTGTGAACAGCCTCCTCCTTGACATTACGGTCAAGTCAAGAGAAAATAATACTGTTACCTGATTCAGCAGTATCCCATGTCCTTATTTTCAGATCAGCATCTTCATGACCCACCTGTCTAACTATGGGAATGACCGCCTGGGACTGTACACTTTTGAGAGCCTCGTCAAGTTTGTGCAGTGCTGGACCAACCTTCGCCTGCAGACACTGCCCCCAGTCCAGCTTGCAAAGAAGTACTTTGAAATCTTTCCCCAGGAGAAGAATCCCTTGTGGCAGGTGAGAAAACTGTTTTAATCGCTCCTCCTGGTTTTCCTAGAGCTGTGTTCTGTATTTAAAGCAGAGAAACTGCTGACCCAGAGCACAGAGTGGTAATGCATGAAGGTTTTAGGTTTAACCTTTGTGGCTTCAGGCAGCAAGGGGCAAATTACCAAGTGGAAGGGATGGGGGTAATGGTGTGAGCTTAGGGACGGGGATGGCTGGTGAAAATGACTGGAAGGAGGGCTGTAGACATTTGGGTCATTAAAGGGCTTCTGTAGAGCAAAGTGCTGTGAAATGCTAAGTGTACGAGGAATAACCCTGTTTGTTGCTAGAAGAGCTTGCAGGCATGTTAACATGATTAATCTTAAAGTAATTTCACACCACAGAATTCATGTTCATTAAATAAAAACATGTTTATTCCATTTTATCCCAGAGCAGCAGCTCTCTGCCTGGTAGATAATGAGCAGATGAAATTAACCAAAGGTGATAGAGTTGTCTGCCAGCCAGCAGTTCACAGATGCTGAGCCGTACTATTGCGGTGGCCCAGCGCAGTGTGGCTACGCAGGGCAGGTCCCGTGGGTAACGCTCTCGGAGGGACTTTGGCTTCTGGGTCGCGTTGGGCTTTTGAAAAATATTCCCTCCTGCTTTTACCTCACTCTTCTTGCTGCTTGGCAGAGCAGCAGTGTGGCTGTGGTGTTCCTCGTATGCTAATAGCATCTTCCCTAGAGGATTGCCTTCCCGCTTCTCCCTCCCCTTTTCATTAGCTCCTGTGCTAATGCTTAATCCCATCACTTACGCTGCAGAATCCCTGTGATGATAAGAGGCACAAGGATATCTGGTCCAAAGAGAAAACATGTGATCGTCTCCCCAAGTTCCTCATTGTGGGACCTCAGAAAACCGGTAATGTGAATACTTTATCTAAAAATAGATTGCATCTTTCATCTCATTCCTCCAGAGAGGAGAGCTGGAAAGGTCTGTGTTGTAGATCTGTGTTGCTGCCCTTCACACAATCTGCCAAATGTCCACAGAGGACATTTCAGAGAATCTCAAATTTGTTCTACACAAAATCTGGCAAGTCTGTCGCTTCGAGCCTTGACGCTTTCTTTGCACCAGTCCTTATTTGCAGGGGAAAACCCTACCTGCAGAGCTGTGTTCTGGCTTTTCCCCACAAGCTTAGAGAAACTGTGACCTTTCTTAGTTTGTCACAAGACATAAACTGTCAGCGGGACTAAACACATACTTAGCAAAGGTTACAGCGAACGTCCCCTGGTGCCTTTATTGTGACAGATCTGTGTACTCCATGTCACTGTCAGTAGGAGGCTGAGATCCTCTTTCGTCTGACCTCTGTCACCACCTCTTAACTGCTGCGGCACTGTGGTTGGCAGTGATGTGACTATCTGTGTGTACTGTCCTGAGGAGTCCCTTCTAGCCTGGAGAGCAAAATCTCTCCTGCCAAAGCCAGGTCTTCAGACCTTGGCTTTCTCTGTAGTGCAGTGAAACAGCAGGCACCAGCCCAGCCCAGCTCAGCCCACGCTGATCCTGGCCTACAGCAAGAAGCTTGGTGCAGGCAAACTGCTGTCTCCAGCTTGTGTCACTGTGAAGCTCTGTTGCTGTGTGTGTGCAGCATGGGTCCTCTGGATGGCCCAGGCTCCTTCCAATTGCACAGTAAGAAAACCTTGTCCTGGCATCTGATTTATTGACCTGCGGAAGCCCTAGAGCTGAGGGCAGAGCAGGATTACCAGGCTTGGCTGGGTAAAGGGAAAATACCCACAGCAGATTCAGGCCATGCTAACTCTAGCTGAATTCCCATTTGAGGAAATTAATGTCCCCAGCGCATCTCCTCCCTGAATGTGCAGGTATGAGTTCTGCCACATAGCAGTGTGGCTGCACTACTGAGAGGAGAAGGGTGGGAACGGCCGAACTGCGTCAAGAAAACAATGTAGCCGACATGGGTGACAGTTGTGCTACCAAGGTGACTTAAATCAGCTGCATGAGTTGAAGTCTGGGACTGAACTATTGAGCCATGCTCAGTCTCAAAGTGTTTGGTGTCTCTGCGGTTGTAGCCTGCATGAGGAGTGGGTTAGCCATGTATGGCAGGAGTGTATCCACTGGGGGTCTGCACTTCCCAGCGTAGATAAAGCTTTTAATTCAGCCAAACGTTACGTATGAGTAGGTCCCGCTAACATGTTCCTGTTGCAGGCACAACAGCTGTGCATTTCTTCTTGACCATGCATCCAGCTGTCACCAGTAACTTCCCAAGTCCATCCACTTTTGAGGAGATCCAGTTTTTTAATGGACCCAACTATCATAAAGGAATTGACTGGTAAGAATCCCGACGTGTGTTCTTCTATCATAAGCTGCACCTGTACTGTCTTATCCTGAATGTGCCTGTATGTACACCTCAGCCCTCTTAGTAGCTTCTCCATTTCTGACTCTTTGTTTTCATTGCTACTGCTCAGCATGTTCTCTATTTGCTTCCTAAACCAACTCTTTGCTTGCAGGAGTAGGACAGGTAGTTTCTGATCTTAATGTCTGCTCACCAGCAGATACCGAGGGGTGTGATGTAGCTTTACAAACTAGAGAGTCTTTGTTGAATCCATTGCTATCATGAGATTTCTTCTGCTTTGACAAGCAAAACGGGCAACAGTGTGCTCGTTTAAAAGTTCTTTGTGGCTTCTGAGTTAAGACATGCAGGACAGAAAGGAAGGCCTCTATACTGTTGTTCTGGGCCCTTTAGATTTACAGAAATACCACTACATGCCATACATTGACTGCAGTTTCTTTTTGGCCACATGCATACCCTCACCTTTACCTGTACAAGTATGCGATTATGATAAAGCGTTTCCACCTGGCAGGGAATACAAGCCACTATGGCAGTATTATGCTGCTACTCCTCTGTTAAGGAGAAGCAAAGATGTTGTTTAGCCATGCCATTTCTTTGCTGTGCCACTCTGCTCACCAGTGTCCTTGTCCATTTGGCAGGTACATGGAATTCTTTCCAATCCCCTCCAATGCCAGCACAGACTTCATGTTTGAGAAGAGTGCCAATTACTTTGACACAGAGGTAGTACCAAAACGTGGTGCAGCCCTGCTTCCTCGAGCCAAAATCATTACTGTTCTGATCAACCCTGCAGACCGAGCCTACTCATGGTATCAGGTAACTTCTCCGTACTGTTTTGTGGGTGAGAACTTGAGAAATATTCCAGTAGGGTGAGGCAAAAAGCCTGGGGGCAGAAAGCCAAGGATCCATTTCCTTGGGGAAGCCAGGAAAGATGATGCAGAGCGTGGACAAAGTTATTTACAGAGGCAGTGGTGGCTGCCTGTATTGAGACAGTGGGGTCTGCACGGAGATGGCACTGAGGAGGGAGGAATTTTGTTTTCCTGCTCCTTAATTCAGCTTATGCTTTTCAGCACCAGCGAGCTCACAATGACCCTGTGGCACTCAATTACACCTTCTACCAAGTGATCTCTGCAAAATCCCAGGCCCCTCAGGAGCTGCGCAACCTGCAAAGCCGATGCCTGCTTCCTGGCTGGTATTCAACTCACCTAGAGCGCTGGCTAACATACTTCCCCTCTGGGCAGGTAAGAGGTTTAACTGCAGAGTAAAATAGATTATAATGCTTTGACAGTGCTGACTTTGGAAGAGATCATGCAAAATGTCTGGGTGTAGGGGATGAACACTGCTGTCTGGCCTGAAACTAAGATGACAAAGCAGGAACTGGTCTCAAGGAGTCCCTTCTATGTTTAGTGTAGAGGAGCAGAGAACATCCCTTTCTCTCTCTCTCTCCCTCCTCTGCTCCTTCTCTTTTCCCATATCCCTTCCCCCCAGTCCCTTTATATTGTTTTCATTTCACCTTTTCCCTTATCTTTTGGAACAAGAACCACCATTTGCTTTTCCTACTACAAGCCAGTAAGAAATCAGGCTTAAATACTTCAATTCTGCACTTTACTGTATTTGTAAATGTAAATGACTACAAGATGATACCGTGATCTCTCAGACAGCCCCACAGGCTTGAGAGGTTCAGGAAACAGCAGCATCAGCGCTCCCTTCCTTTCATCTAAGGCAGCTTGCAGCCCTGGGACCCCCTACAGGCCCAGCTGGTGTTCATCCACTTGCTGTGGTTTCATAGCTTTAAAGAGAAGCTCTTAGACTCTGCCACTTGTTAGCTTCCACGATGTGAAGTCTTTAGCTGTCTGCAGACGTTTAACTTTGCAAAAGGTCAGTTAAAATACACTACAGACCATTTCTGTCTCAAAATTCCCAAGACATTTATAAACTAAGATGTTATGAGTCAGAAAATATTTTTTCAGTTTCTTTCTGATACTGCAGTTATCCTCAGCCAGTCTGTACTCCAGCAGTCTTACAATGCCCATTAGTCTCTTGAGATTGCTGCTTTGGCAGTCAGTAACTGTACATGATAGATCTGCCAAGACTAAAATTAGAGAGAAGGGAAAATAACTCAGAGACCTGTATCTCTGCTTACTGTCAGAGTAAGACTACTGCAGTTCAGCTATTTGTCGTGGAATAATTAGCAGGAAGAGTAACTGATTGAAGCCACATTGCAAGGAGAAGTTGTGGTGAGTAGATGCTTCAAGACAGCACGATGTGTAGCCGCAAGTTATTGTATTAATCCTGCAACCCGTGCCTGCATTGCGTGAGAATTAGGAATTAAATCGATAGCTCAGCCTGTCTCTTTCATAAAACTAATGCAGGAGCTGGTTACTGTGTTTCTCCATGTCTGTGGAGCTGGAGAAGGCAAACAAACGTTGACTGTTCCTATGTAAAATGTACTGTCACATTCTTGGGCTTCAATCTCATTGCCTTACTATTCCTGGAGGTCACTGATGTGAGGAATAATAGAGCCAGGGACACCAACTGTGAGGACGCTTTGAAAAAGAAAAAGGGAAAGAAAATTGCATTGCACGGGTACTCTTTGTGGTGTTAGCTTTGCATTGGCACACCATTCCTATACTTGGTAAGGGTCAGGGTCTCCTACGTTCCCTAGACTTCAGTGCATATGACTATTTTTCTTTTGAATAGTCGATATATCAGCAAAGTGCTGTTCTTTATTGTCTACTGTATGTGTAACAGGAGAATAATGTTAGGTTACGGAAGAATACTTAACATAATGATTGCCATCTGAGAAAAAGATACACAAGACAATCTGTAACTAATGCTATTGCTGGACTTCAGTGCTGGCTTACAGGGGAGGCTGGCCAAAGACACGTTATTAGACAAACTGTTGGAATTTGCTGTCCTGTAGTACTTGTGGCCCTTATTGTAACTTCTCTATCTGCTACGTGCTCCTCTGTTATTTGGCTCCAGAATAAGCAGACACCAATAGCCTATACTCACATGAATGAAGGTAATGGATGGTTTTGAGAGCTGGAAAGTTCTGTACAAGCCATCGGAGGCTAACGGTGGCTGCTTTTATTTCAGATTCTCATTGTGGATGGTCAGGAGCTGAGACACAACCCTGCCTCTGTAATGGACAACATCCAGAAGTTCTTGGGAGTTACACCACTCTTCAACTACACTCAGGCCCTAAGGTAGGGAAATCATTTTTGGAGAAGCTACTTTCTTAGCTGAGTGTGGTACAATAGGCGTTTGATTGGAACAGTATATCTTGTCTCTGACCACAAGACCTGCCAAGGTTTCAGAGGTATGTCTAAACCTTAAAATTCATTTCAGGTGGCTGTGTGTGGATGACGTGAGAGACTAGATTGGACTCATAACTTAGTCCAGTGAAATGAAAGGGGAAGGGCTGTTTTCTGGCACTGTTGTGGAGAGGCATGAGGTTGCTCACAGCTGTAATTGCAGTGTTTTTCATTTGGTCTTTGTGGTTTCAGAAAAGGTGCTGAAATTATTAGAGCTCCTTGTGTTTTGTGTTTGTTACACCTTGAATCTGGCAGAAAGAGAATGTGGGATAAAAATGAATGACAGGCTGCTCTTATCTTCACCTCGATGGAGATTAGGGACACATCACACAGTTTTGAGATAGAGAGTCTATTATTACAGAAGATGTGGACTTGACAGCTGAGTGCTGTCTGAGGAATTGTTAGCAGAGGCAGTACCTCGTTGCTACCACGTTGAAGAACGTTAGTCAGCTATTACTCTGATGTTGTCCACAGTGCAATTTGAATAGGTTAAGTAAATGCTAGGTGAAGTTGAACTGAGTCGGTATCAAGTCTTCAGTGGCAAGCCCACTGGAAATCTGGAATATTGTTCTTTGCTGCTGAAACCTGGCTTTTCACAGCTTCTCTGCCACCTCAGCCTCTGCTAGCTGAGGGTAATAGGTGTGTGCCTGTGTATGGGTGTAGGTACACTGCAATTGCTCTTCCTTTAGCAGAAAGGATAGGAGTATCAATTTAGGCCTCCTCCTCCTACAGGTGTTCTCCAGAGGAGTGGCTCATGGCTGCCTTGGGGTGTGCAGATTTAAAGAAATGTAAGATCGCTTGGAAGCCTTATTTGCAGAAGGACATCACAGTAGTCAAGTGCTAAAAACAACAGCAACAAAAAAGCAGCCTGAATTGCTCAGATAATAAAAAAACCACGATAATAAATTAAGGGTTGAACTGGGAAATACCTGTGGAGCTATTTAAGTTTCTGCAGCTACTAATTGGGTAGGTGGCCATATCTTCTAAATATCAATGTCCTTTTCAGATTTGATGAAGCAAAAGGATTTTGGTGCCAGCTGTTAGATGGAGGAAAGACCAAATGCCTGGGAAAGAGTAAAGGAAGAAAATACCCTGACATGGATTCCTCAGTGAGTAACTTTCTCAAATTTGTTAGCAGCAGAAGAGATGTAGACACATGAAATGCAATGAGCAAACTCACCTCGATTTTCCTACTGTCAGTGATAGGAAATGACCCGTGGACCAGTGACAGAAACATACTAAGCGTAACGTTTTCTTTCGCGCTAATGTAGTCTGTCTTTTCCATGCAGTCACGGCTGTTCCTAAGAGACTTCTACCGGGAGCACAACATTGAATTATCCAAGCTGATGAACAGACTTGGACAGCCCCTTCCAACCTGGCTCCGAGAGGAACTGCAGAACTCCAGCTGGAGCTGAGAGGGACTCCCCTGTTCCCAGTGCCACTGGGATGTGTGGTGCTCCAACACGTGCTATGATGCCGTCTCTCGTCAAGCCAAAACAAGTGGACAAATGAGCAGTAGCAGAGAATGTGCATGTGGAGCCTTTCCCCACCACTGGGAAGGGCTGCTGCTTCTGACACTGCCCCGAGGCATGGAGTGCAAATCTCATTCTGGAGTATTAATGGTGTGTCACACTTTGACTCTTACTTGCAGGAAGGATTTGTAATGTCTGCCCTACTTTGAGCAGGAGCGAGAGCACGGTTAACACTTTATGTTTAAATTACTCTTCTCAGTATATGAAACAGGCACTAGTTGGAGGGTTAATGTCTTTCGCCTCTGAGTCCGGAAAAAAAGGTATGAGAGGTAAGTTATAGAGCCCACTGATGAGAAAAGAGGAACAGCTTAAGAAAAGGGGAATCTAGTCCAGTGAACCTCAGCTTTTATCCAGTAATCTATCATTTGGCAACAGCTAGGTACAAGAACACCTCTTTCCTCCCCAGGTAGCGTACAGTGGCCATGACAATTACTTACAGTGCCACAGTGTGTGTGTGCTGGGGACTGCACCGTCTTGGAGACAGATGTACAGGCATAAGATTGCCTCTCCTTATCTGCAGCCTTGATGGTGCGATACAGTGTCTGATGGCTCTGGCCAATGGGTCGTGGGAGACACTGACACCAAATTAATTTCTTATCTTAGGGAAAAGGTTGAATACATGACAACATGGCAAGTATTTCTCTATAGGGGCATCAGCCATTTCAGAAGATGCCCAAGGAATGGTAAGTCAGTCCCCTTGCAGCACTCTGGAGGTCTGTGTTAGCGGAGCACAGTAGCTGGAAGAGGCAAAGCTCAGGTACAGTTAAATAATGCTGAAAGCAGACAGTTCAATTCCCTCTGTCTGATTAACTTATTAAAAAAAAAAAAAAAAAAAAAAAACACATTTTTTGTCTTCTCAACAGCTCCAGGGTCTTTACCGTGTATGCTAATACCTGTTTAATCCCCCTGCAGTCCAGCAGTGCAAGGAGAAATAAAAAACCCACCCCAGAGTAAGTACCATTAAGATATACAGGGAGGGCTTAGCATTTTAAGCAAGAATGTGGTTTCTTGTATCCAAAAGGGGCTGTTTGTTTAGATTACTATTTCTGCACATAGTCAATAATTTAAGTACACTACGGTGCTGTGCCTCCTCTTGCAGTTGCTGGATAATTTTTCTCAGAGGAAATCCTCCATCATGGTTGTACATGTTTTCTGTTGCTGAGCCATGGGCTTCTCAAGTTGTATGGGCTATTGTCCCTCCCTCCTGGGCACAGATGGACCTGTATTGTTGCTGTTCCAGGGAGGGGCAGGATCCATGTGAACACAGGTTATGGAAGCTTCCACAACTGTCACGAGCTCCTTTTTGCCTATCAGAGGAGAAAAGTTGCTTCAACCAAGCTTTTCCATTGAGCCTTAGGTATTGTGTATTTCTGAATGAATGGTGCATTTACCGTTGTATGTAAATGTATATAGTATGCAATATAGTATTTTATTTCATGTGCCCTTGGAAAGGGTTATTTTGTGCAGCCAAAAAAAAAAAAGGACAAAGACTAGAAACCCCTCTCTCAGTCCTGTTAGAGAGAAGAGCCCAACTTCCTGCACTGGATCATGTATAGCATCATTCACATTGAATGATAATGAAGAAATTCCTGGCTCTCAAAACAGAGCACAAGTGTCTGAATAAAGGCTAGAAGTAGTAGTAAGTGGATTCAATAAATGTACTACTTATTTTTCTTCCTTGTGATGATTTGGAGTGATGTCGTGGACCATAAGCTGGTAGAAGGATAAAGAAAAACCCTAGAGAACATATTTCAGTTCTTATAGCTGATATCTGAGAGGGCAGCAAAGGTGTTTGCTTTAATTATAATTGAAATGTCTTTATGCAGCTGTTACAGTGTAGTAAAAATGTCTTTCTTGGTATGTGCAACTAGAGTCTCGCAGAAGCCAGTACAGCACAGAGAACCTGTGGTTGGATACTCACCCTTACTGGGTTGCACTAGTGACGAATTTTGAGCTATTCCCAGCTACTGCAGTAACTCCCAGCTGCTACACTGCAGCAACAGAGCTTTGCTCTGTCCTAGCTGTGCAGATGTGCAGCCATTGCATGGCCTTGGCCAGCAGCCCATGAGTAATCTATGATAACACAGAACCTGACAGTCAAGCAAAATGCTATTTAGTCACAGTTGTGCAGTATTATAAAATAGCGTTTCACCTCTCCCTTTACCAAGCCCTTCAGAAACAAATACAGCATCAGCAAAACAGGTATTTTTTACATACTGCCACAGGAGGATCCCAGGACCGATGCTACCGCTGCTCCATTACACACACAGCTTCCTTCCTTCTCTTAATCCATTGCAGGTTCTCTCTTACACATTTCCTTCATGCTTTACCTCAGCGCTGTGGTAAATATTCAAGTAGATGGATTCAAACATTGAGGGGAAAAAAAAGTCAAGGTACCAGGAACAAATTTGGAAGGAGCTAACTAAATGTCAGAGCTGTTTGTTGGCAATAGTTCTACAATCAAAGCAGCAAAGAGCAGCTCTGTGTTCTCATTATTAGTCCTTCCATCCCCACTGATTTCTTCATTGCTGTGCTAGATTTTTACTGCTGAAAGCAATGGAAAAACAAATCACCTGCTATGGCTAGATCCAGATGTAAGATGTCCTTATCTGATTTAGCCAGACACACTGATTACTTGATCCTGACATAGTCACTTACTTGTTACTGACCCTCACAGCTCATTTTGACAGTGGAAGTGAGTAGCAAATAAACCGTATCTTCTTGCCTCACTATTTAGTAAGGAAGAACTTGACAGTAAGTAGTTAGCTTTCAAGACAAGGAAAATGTTAAGCATAAGACATTACCTGAAAATTGTTTTGTAATGTATTAATGTTTTCTTTTTCTGGCATAGGAAACTGAGCCATCAGAAAGGTATCAGAAGGGCCCGTGATTTTAACAGTAGCCAGATCAGGTCACTTCAGAACTGGAAGTGTGCATAGCAGGTGAGAACTGTCAAAACAAATGTTAAGAAACAAATTAAAAAGTAAAAATAAATAAAAAGCAAGCCACCAGAGTATATATGCCACCCTTAACAAAGAAAGCGCAGCAAGGTGAAGCCAAAACTATTACTCTCTCACAACCTCTGAAATTCAATCAATTATAGAAAGATACTTACTAGTTGACTGCTTTCTAATTTGTACAGGAAGTACAGGGAACTGGTACGAACATGCACTGAAGGGTAGGAGGCATCTTAAAGGCTCTGGGAGAATTTCTCTGTATGTAAAACATCATAGATCACGTCTGCCTAAAATCTCATCCCTGAAAACTGCAATTTTTTACTATTTTTTTAATTGATGACAGTACTGAAAAAGCATAGTCTGGACAGAAGTGCACAGATAGTGGAAGTCAGAAAGAAACACGAGAGTGTATTAATCTACTGAACACCTTGATCAAATATACTGCTACTATTGTTTTTCGGCAGTTTTTCCATATACAGTTGATAAGAGACTCCTTTGATTCCTTGCTGATAATTTTGCTGTAGCAATAGTAATATGGCAAGAAAAGTAACGACAAACCAACCTGAACACGAATGTGGTCGCTCATCCCTTTGCTGACTCCTGACTGTCACTGTCCCTCAGTGATTAAGCCACCAGGTGAGTGTGATCTGACAAGCACAAGGGTTTTCAGCAGCCTGCCTCACATTAAGAAAAAAAGCTCCATTCATGCTGTAGGATATGGAGTTGTGGTACCCCCCTGCCACCCTCCAGTTATTAGGATTTGAACTATTGTTTGTTTCTGTCCCCTTCTTTCTTAATGCCTTATGGAATTAAAAAGAAAAAAAGAAAAAACTCTCCACCCGTAAACATTAAGAACTGTTAATTTAACTCTCATCTTTGAAAAACACCTTACATGTTGTAGTAAAACCAACAATGTATCCCTGACACTTTAATCTCCAGTGCTCTAGTGGAATATGTAGAAATAATTTATTGAGCTATTCAATCTATTTTTAGCTTTAAAATCGTTTTCCTTCCAAGACTCAAATCCTCCTCATTGTCATCCATACCACTTTATTGACTTCTGTAGTCTCTCCAAAATGCTTGCAAACCATATGTCTGTAATTCTGACACTGCAATAGCAGGCTAAAATCCAGCTCAAGTTTACTTTGCAGAAACAACAAAGGATCATAAATCAGACTGTTCTCAGAACCCTGCCAAGTCAAGTATTGGAAAAGGTGCATGTCAGGATTTATAGCAACGTGTTGACAGTAAGGCTTGCACAACTGCTGCCCATATAGCCCCAGAATTCCTAACAATGATGTACTCCCAGTTGACTTAAACAAGACAAACTGAAGTATGAAATAAGAGAAAGTTATGGAAGACCGTTCCAACTCTGTGCAAATTACTATATACAATAGATTTTAATGCATTGCTAGCATTTCTCCCCCCAATCCCTTAAATAGTTCATCACGCCCTTAGTGGCAACAGAGTAATTGTGCAGTACAGACTGTACAGCATTAAGTAGTTACGCGATAACTGCAAACAAGCAACATCAACAAGAAAACAATTGCTTACAGAGCACAGACACTGTTGTTATACCAACAATTAACAATATACAGCAGTGGAGTTACCTTGTGACAGCTCATAAAGCTTGTATTTGGCAGTTAGCCCTGAGAAAAAAAAGCTTTAACTCATGGTAGGCTCAAACTGAAACCCTAGCACAGAATATCCCCAGACTGCACTCGCAGTTTTCACAGATTAATGATGCTCTTTGACAGGAGCCATTGACCACCCTGCCCCCAAGCAAAACGTGAGCAGGAAGTAGAATGAAGATCAAAATCCACATTTAAATTGTGCTGAGGAGTGAGAGGAGAGGTAGTAAACAAAAATGGTAATATTAAGAAAGACTCCCTGTTGTTGTTTTACCATAATCACATCATATGAAGCTCTAATTAGGGCACAGAGAAAAACCAAAAGATTCTAAATAAACTGTAGTTGAGAGCAGTTCATGCTATCACTAGGGATGGATTAAAAGCAAAGTCATACAACAGTGGTGGTCATAAAAAATATGTTTATAGTTAAGTTCCTGCATTTTTAATTTTTCAGTTTAGACTAAAAGAAAAAAGTCATCAGTACTGTTGTAGCCATCACCACCTTTATGCGTTTGCAATAGATCCCCCAAGTGCACCCTGGAAATGTCATTTTAACACTGTGCCCTTTTCTCTATTCCTGGACAAGAAAAACAAAACCAAGAAACAACTTTCCCAAGACTATAGAAAACTACTTCACATTTATGTCACATTTCAGCTAACTTATTTACACCAAGATGTAGTATTAAATTTCACAGACACAGACCTTGCTTACTCCATTTCTGCTTGTGCTGCTCTTGCAAAACTCTTCAGAGCAATCTAGCACTACTTAGCAGTGGCCAAGCCAGCTCTAAATATGCTAAGTTTGATTAAAAACCAAACTCCCACCCCCAAAAAATGCAAACAATTTAGGTTCAGTGTGCCCCTATGAAGGTGCTTCTGTCAGGGTTTTCTCAGAGAAGGAAAATATATATCCCAAATAAATTCTAATGAGAGTAAACGAAAGTCAGAAAGAAACACGCTCTTCAGCTAACTCTAGCCCTACCTGTTAGGCACGTTATTCATCAGATGACAACTCTGATTGTTCACTGGCTGTAAAGATGCTGAAGTCCAAAGGCAGGTAGTGTTCTTCTGTCTCATACTCCTGGAAAGGGCTTTCAAAAGGAAAACCTTCACAGGCAAGAAAGATGGTTGTAGGTGAACATGTCCTACGCATTTCCCCGTGGAGGAGAGAAGCAAAGCAGGCCCACTCAGAGGCTGATGTGCCTCATTTTTACAGAAAAAGGCTGCATCTGTATCAAGAGAAGTGTTCCAAGCAATGACTAAAGCCTTTATTTTATCCACTGCATAAGAGCTAAATCAAACCATTCCTTCTGATGACCCAAATAGCTGAGAATCCAGATGTTATTTTGGCACATCTATCAACTTCATTAAAGTCAAGATCCTACTACCTCTACAGACTGAGACACTACGCAGGAATCAAAAGATTAAGTTCAGATACACTGCTGTCCTAAAAACAGCTTTATTTATAAGACCACATATATACAAGTAGAAAAGACACTAAATGGCCATTAACTTCTTCAGGGAAGAAACATATTTCCTGTGGTCTCATGAGGAAATAAATCTAGCAAGTCAGAGAAAGTCACTGTGAACACAGGACACATGAAGTAGTATCATCTAAAGATCTCATTCCTCTTACCTTCAAAGAACAGACAGTGAATTAGACTTCAGCAAATGTGACGGTAACCCACTGCAAGGTCACACATTCCAGAATTTCATCCATCTTTGTGCAACTGGGGGTCAGGCCTTATCCAAATCGCTGTAGCCATTAGTGCTGAGTAACAGTAACCGCCAACCCAAGAAAACAGCTTCACAGCTATGTTAAAGCCATTCTGTGTTAGATGGGCTCTAGAGCAGCCAGCTACTGTGGCAGACAGTCTACACTGCAGCCACCACATGCTGCTGATGAGGGTGAGAGCCCTGAAGACCATTCACTTCAAATGAAAAAACACACCGGCTAACTGAAACTCAAAGGGGATTTGAGGCAGACCTCTGCGCTTTCACAGGTTTCTCTGCTGAAGTGTCTTGAGAATTTCTGAGCCTGTGTACTTCCCCCATGTCTGGAACAGTGACCAAACTAAGACGACTGCACAGGATTTTAATTTTTCTAACTTATGGTAAACTAATGCTACTTTGTTCACTGTCATCTCTTAGAAAAGAAAGATTACCTCAAGAACCATCCAGGCACATAGCAGGAAAAAACATCTCCTTTCTCACTCTCCCTGTACTTGTTCAGATACATTTCCATGGCTCAGGAACAACAACAGATTAATAGATCCAGAGATCCAGGATGAAGAAATGTTCTGATAGGTCTGAATAAATGACAAGGCAGCCCCTCCACACAGCTCCCTGCGTGCTCTAGTTTTCAGAGAAGACTGGAAACTTGCAAAACTACTGACCTGTGCCTCAGACCACTGAGCTGCTTGTTCAGTCGACGTCACTCTGAGGTGAGATTGTCTGGTTCTTCCTCTGTTTGGCCCCCGCAGCTGCTAGAAGACAACTCTTACAGGGTCTGTCCTGGTATTGAAAACATTCAGCTTTCTTGCCCATTTCCATCTGCTTCTTTCCTTCTAGAAGATGCTCTCTTCTCTACCCTTAATTGTTCTCCATAAACAACGGAAAGGAAAAGATTAAACTATTAGAAAACTCATGTTTTCCTACAAACTCTTTTCCCAGCCCTGAACATTTGAGTGCTAAAGGGCACAAAGTGCTCCAGGAACACAGACTTGCCAGAGGTGAGGCCTGGACTTCTTCTCAGTAACAGGCAGCTCACAACCAATACAAAGTTAGCTTAAAAACCACATAACTTCACACACTCTTACACACACTGGCATTTATAATTAGCATGTAAGCAGACAGCGGAACACATAACGGAGGTATACAAAGGGCTGCAAGGAGACCTTTAAATAGTTACTGTTGCACAGTCAGAATTAAGAGGAACTCAGTAACACTCCTTGGCCTGTGCAGCACACAAAGTCAGACCAAAGGAGTATGCTCATCTACTTTGTCCTATGCTTGTGAGTTAATTTGTTTATTTCTTCACAACATCATTGAAAATATTAAACAAGCATACACTTTTAGCTCGCAAAAACCAAAACCTTCTTGTTGTCATTGGCTAAACCCATGTAAGTAGCAAAATATATTACTATTCAGACATTAAGATTCTTAACATACATAAAACCTCTAATTATGACATTAAAAAAAAAAAAGAAAATCCTGTGCTTGTATACTTACAGATGGCATTAACCTTTTACATTTCCTTGGCATAAAAATAAAAGCTTTCTAAAATTAATTTCCTGCAACAGAAAATTGGGTAGTCCAAACACCTCTCAGAACTCACAGGACCAGACTGCTCATCCTTTAGCAATTACATCAAGTGTGAGCAGCTCCGGTTTTGCACAAAGCTCTGGAAATACAAAGCTCCACATTATCACATGGTATCCCTGCTGTCCAACGCACAAGAGGAACCCAGTGGCCGGCATAAGCGTAGACACTGCACTGGGGTGCCCCAGGCTTTCCGCCAGCTCCGCTCACACCCATCAGCCTTCCACTGATGTTAGTCCTCAGCAGCCTCTGCAAAGGTATGACATCCACAGAGCACGACCAGACAAGAAACTTCTGGGTCACAGCTTGTGTGCAAGCTCTGGCCACCTGCCTCGTGCTAGCTGTTATTCCCCAGTGAGTCTTAAACTATCTACAGTACTCACGGGAGCTCCTACTGACACATGGCTGGCCAGTTCCATCAGAATGTCAACATCACAGCAGAGAGAAGAGAGAGTCAGTCTAAGAAAACGAGTGTTTAATCAGGAAACGAGAAGAGACAAGGGATAAGAAACTGATTACAGGAGAGTAATACCCCAGCCAAAAGAAACACGATTGTACAACTCCAAATGACCAGGATCAAAACGTCCTAAAAGCCAGCACTGTCCAGCGAGGGACAGTTGAGAAAGAGCCCAAGCACTTCTGACAGTCACCAGGCAGCTCAGGGCAGTCTTGGACCTTGCCCAAGCTCCAGCCTCTGCCCTCAGCAGCTGCTGCAGAAAGCTGCAGAGGTGGCCCTGGCCCCGCTACTCCAGTCTCAGCTTCTCTCAGCAGGAAGGTGCTGAAAGGAATGAAGGGAGCACTGACTGTGCACAGCAGTCCCAGCCTCTCCCGACAGGAGATGGTATGTGGAGTAAGAAGCCCATACATTAAAAAAAAAGTTTACATATTTATAAATGCCAAAATAAATATTTAAGACAGACTCCCCCACCCCTCAAACACATGCGCAATCACCCTGCAAACTGCTCGCAGGACAGTCTCCAAGGGCTCAGGGAAAAAAGCAATGACTACACCACAGGGCAGCCAGCTCAACTTCCTTCTCATTTCCTGATGCTTCTGAAGCCTGCAGCCCACTGGGAAGGTGGAGGAAGAGCGAGCGAAGCAGAGCACCAACACGCAACAGTGCTGGAGAGGAATGTCGTGGTATAAATACATCAGATCAGTGGTTTCCAACAAGTTAAAACTAAAATAAAAAAGACACCAGAAGGAAGGATGGTGTAAATGGAACTACAACTATGCAGAGCAAAGGGTTGTGTGGAGCTCCACCTGCTGTCACGGTGAGAAGGTGGTCATTTCCAGAGAGACCCTTTGCCACAGATCTTTTGTCTGCTTGCCACGCTTCAGGTTCTGGAGAATATCATTAAACTGCATCATGCCCACAGGAGTCAGGCAGAAGGCGCTTCTGGCGCTGCGGATGGCATTCACAAAGTCATCGTAGTCAGCTGGAGCAAGATGGATCAGCCGGTAATGGATGTACTGGATGGGAACAGGGAAAAAGCCTTAAGGTATTTGCTCACCGCCTTCGTGCTGGTGACACTTCAGGCAGGACTCGAGCTTTGGTGGCAATACATCACACGATTCTGCTACCCCAGGAGACGTCCCAGGATTCAGAGACACTGACAGAGGACAGTTAGCTCAAAAAGCAGGCCCAGGCAAATGTCAGTATCTGCAGGTGTTCTCTCCATTGTGAACACCAGACAGAGGCATAGCACAGAGCAAAGGGGTCACCTTGAGCCCTTCTCCATCAACCACCAGCAATGAACTCTCACACAGATCATTCCGCAGGTTGTACACAGGAACCCAGCATGTTCACATCATCTTCATTAAGGGATATGGTAGGAGCAAGGCTTGCACTGAGTTGCTACAACATATCTCTAGGGCTTGCACATGCCTCTTCCCATCAGTACTTCCCTCAACTAAGGCCCCAAAACTAAAAGTCCAGTCTTCAAGAAATCAGTTTCTCTCGTGGAGCTCAGAAAAACAGCCCAAGTAAAGAAGCCATCATTTCCCAGAACCATCATCCAGGCAATGGGACAGTTAATCCAACCTGGACAGTATGTTTACAGAAGCACCCTTTTGGTCACTTATTCAAAAGCAGCATGCAAGGCGTGTCCTGCTTATCCTGTTCTAAGAAACAGGCAGCTGGCTCACAGAAACACACTTGTTCTGTTTGCAATAAATCCTGAGACATCTCATCTGTACTGGTGAGTGATCAAGCCACTCCCACTATAAATGCCAGCACTGGCACATCAGCCAGTCATGCCAAGACTTTGTTATGAGGCAGAGACAGACTACAAGCACAGAGAAAATAAAAAGGACAGAAAGAGAGGTGGACAAATGGCTTGAGAACATAGCAAAGAAACAGTACAGAAGTTAAAAGGCGTGGGTTAACATTTAGAGTGAGGAAGAAAGAGGATAGGGAGCACAAAACATCTCCATCCTGTATAGTGAGCACCGGAGGCAAAAGGCCTTAGAAGAACGAGTGCAATGCAGTCTTTTGTATGCAGCCTTCATGCAGGCAAGCAATGCCTTAGTGCATCAGGCAATGGACCAGTTCAGCTCGTGATATCAAAGGCTTTTCCCCTCTCTACACATGCACACACAGGCAGTACCTACAGGGCAGGCAGTGGCCCAACAGGCAGGAAGACACACCACATGTTACCTGCAAGTAGACTTGCTGGCACCTCTGCACCAGCTGGTGGAAGGCTGGGGTGCGCAGGTGGTTGTGCACATGCGCGGGGTTGAGCCTCTGTAGAGCTTCCATGATGATATCCTGAAGCACAAAAGGGTTCAGCACTCCCTTGGCTGCACCGACACAAAACTGATGCACGTAGTTCACACCTGCACAGGAAGAAGTCAGAACAACAGTGTTAAGGTCAAAGACACTCAAGAAATTCCAGGAAGAACCTGGACTTATAGCATCTTCTCAGTGTACGTATCCTCCAGCAGCTTTGGGAAGAGTCTAGCAAACTTACAGGGACAAGCAGTTATTCTGATAAACTCACAAGTCTGAGAGACCAGGTACTACTTCAGTCAGTGATATTTCCTGTTCACCTGTCTTTAAAAGGGATATGAAAGAAAACTGATGGGACAGGTTAACTACAGAGACGAGAATACATCGCATGCACCTCCTCCTGCTGCTTCCTGCCTGCTCATCTAGGAAGCACAACACTGCTGGTGTTGTGGATACTAGAAGGAGATTAAGGCTTCCCCACCGCAGTGGAACTTTGCTAAGAGTAGCAGAAGTCACGCCACCAGGCAGGCTGTTTGCAGAGTTGTTTTTAAGTTCTTGCTACTGGTGAAAGAATTAAAAAACATAAGATGACAAAAAAAGACCCAAAATCGAAGTGTAACTAAAAGAAAACAGAACAAAAAAACACTTGGTGGTCTGAGTGCCTATTCCTATAAAAGGTCTTCGTAGAAAGAATAAATACACACAAAGAAGAGAAATATTTAGAAAGTAGTGGAAGGGGAAGAAGTTATTGTTATAGAATGGAAGGTCTGAGCCCTGTCCAATCCCATGCACTTTAAGTGCCTCAAAATTCAACAGCATGCTTAGAGAACCCAGATCTGGAGCAACTGCCTGGATGAAAGAGCAGCAGGGATCTTTCAAAAAGCTCTCAGAATGAGATCAGGAACCAGACTCACCCAGTCTTTGAAGTTTCACTCTTAGAAGAGTTTTCCCCCCCACCCTCCATAGTCCAAATCCCAGAAAGTGGATTTCTGCTGAAGTACTGCTCTGAACCTTACCTAGCTTTGCAGCCAACCCAAGGAGCCATTTTACATCCTCTGTGTAGGGCGGGCTGCGGGAGAAGTTGCTGGGATGATCGCTCTGAGTTCTTCGGCCAAGCATCTCCAGAGCCAGCATCCCTGTGAGAGAGGGGCAGCCAGAGTCAAACAGCACTTCTGCCCTGTAGGACTTCATTTACTTCAACACTGCCTCATCAGCCTGCCCTTCGTTGGCAGAAAATTGCCTAGCTGCAAAGAGTCCTCAGAGAAACAAAAGGCCCATCTCAGAGGCTGTCACCAAAGGAAGCAGCTGGATCTGCTTCAGACTGGGGAATCTGTACAGCCATCACACACCACTAGAGCTGCACAGAGACACTGCTAGATCTACAGCAGGATCAAGTCCCAGAGACTGATAAAAAATGTCCTGAAAATTCAAATTTTGCAACAGAGAGGCTACCTGAATCAAACTACTCAGCTGCAAAGACAACAGGCCAACAGTGAACAGCAGGAGCATCAATTTACAGACTTTTCCCTAATTCCACTACAGCTCTTGAAATTCTCCAATTTAAACAGTTCTAAAATACTAACAAAATACTATGTAATGCAAAAAGTTTCATTTGATCTTCCAGACCCTCTTCCTTCATCTCCCTGTCTGTTACTCAGGCTATTAAAATGCCTTCCATAGCTTACTACTGACCCCTGTGATACTTTCCATGAACATCCGCACCCCTTCCTGACTGGACAAGTTACTTTCTTCTGTAGCTTTCAACAAAAAAACTCAGGCAATCTCCCTACAGTCTGTCTTCAATTTCTTCCTGTTTGTCTTCCTTTGCTGCCCTGCAATGCTTCTCTTATCTCAAGATGCTCCCTCCTCCCTTTCCAAGTACCTGCTCTGTTGGACTCTCACTATATACAAGTAGCTTACTGCAGTCTATGCTCAAGCACAAACCCCAGGACTGACATCCTTGTACAATGGTAATTTCAGGCACAGACTCTATCTCCTCTTAACTAGTGTAATTGAAAAAGGGATACTAATTACACACGCACACTTCATGTCAGTCTTCAACGGTCTGGCAGAAAAGGCACAGGGAACATGCCTCTGTGCATGTGAAGACTCAACTGGTATTGATAAAGAGGTGTGCCTGCACCACCCATGAGCAGTAGAAACTGAACTTCTTTTCATAGACACCTCCACAGAGCCCTATCCAGACTCCTCCAAAATACACTAGTTGAAGGGCAAGCCTCTTTCCAATACTAATCCACTTAACTTTATCTTTTACCCCCATAGCTCTAAACTTTTTAACCTCCACATATGACCACAAATTGGCTTTCCCCATGTAGCTAGAATACCATCCTCCCCAACAAGTGCAGTAGCAAGTTGCCAAACAGTAAAAACCTGTAGCCCTGCCCTGAATCCTTCTCAAGGGGGCCACAGAAACCCACTTGGCTGTCCTTACCAACTTGGTATGCGGAGTGGAGGTAGTGCAGACCCTGGGGGCTCACAGGCTGACTGTGCTGCTCATCCTCAGCAGGAAACCCCCCTGTAACGAGGGAGTTGGGCTGTGAGGACAGAGATGTCAAGGAAGCCCCCTGAATCGCTGGGAACGTTGATCCTGCATGGACACTTCCTACTGAAGAAACCAAAACAGCAGCATTAGGACTCACCAACCAAAGCCTAAGAGAAGTTTTCCTTGGGCTCATGTATTATTGTCTTACCCTAAATAAAACAATACAGAAACCAAAAAACACAGACTTACAACTAAAATACAATGAGCTAAAAATATCGCTGTTTTGTTTGCAAGCAGGGCCTAAGCAAGTTGATCGTATGCTTCCCCATCTCTTCTGCAGTACACCATGGATTTGCACATGACGCATTTTACATGTAAATACATGTGTTGACTCAAAGGCCGTTGCAGTTACTAAATGGTGTCTGGTTCTGATTTCTTATTCATGTAGATGTGCCCATCAACATCTGGCGAGAAACTTCTGAGAAAAATCACTGCACAGGAACAGCGTTAAGTTTCCCAAAGGAAGTCCAACATTGCAAGGTTCCTCCAGCTCTAAGTCAGTTATGACACCATCCAGATACTATGTGGGAAGAGGGTTACTAGAGGCTAGCTGCCAGCTGACCCTCATGAAGAACTGCTGCTGTACACCTTGGCAGCAGGTATCTACAGTAAAACAGCAAGGAAACTTGAGAAGATTCTGTCCCCTTCACACACGGAACTGATACAGGCATACTTAAGGGAAATCACAGAAAAATCCATTACTTTATACCACATAAGCCTGTATAGACAGTAGTTAACATTAAGTCATTAAGTTGTATTCTGGCAAGGGACTCAAGTTTATCTTTGCCTCTCAAGAAATGCATGGAGAGGAATTTTTTTATTATTATTATTTGTAAATGTTTACTAGTGAACAGTTGAATACCTGAGAACAATACACCTCCCAGGACTGATCTGTCAGACCTCCTCAGCCAAGCAGACACATAGTGCCAAACAATCCACTAAGTGGGGCAAAATTTAACATTTAACATTTGGCCAGTGTCAAACCCGCAAGAATGAACTGAATTGTTGCCAGAGCTCAGCTGTCACCATGTGGCTATGTCCTTCAGGAACAGCAAGACACTATTTTAAGAACCGAAAGTAGAAGTTTCTGAAATCCTTAAACAATGTCAACTGGAAAGGGTGGGGTTGTTTTTTCCTTGTTATTTTAAATGCTCTAGCATGAGTAAACAACTCAGTCAGCATCAGCTATTCCAGTGCTGCACGCTGCTTCAAGGGTCTTCACCACTGTTCTAGCCCCACACAAAATGTACTCAATCATTCAGACTGCTATCGATGTGATTCTGCCAAAACATCTGCCCACCCTACAGAAGTTCCAAATTCCAGGTACTGGATGCCTCCAATTTCTTACAGTGGGAAAAATATTTATCAGTGCCACTGTCCGCTCCTTGCACGCTCTCCCAAAAGAATCACAAGTCTACTCAAGCTCATCTGTGTTCATCTTGTCCTAAGGAGTGGACATTGAGGGTTAAAACTTCGAGTAAGTTAGAGGTCAGAAGGCCAGGAGGTCCAGGGAATTGAAGTCTGAGAGTTGAAAATAATCTCAGTACTGTACATTTATCCAGACATCAATTAAAGCTCCACTATCTGAATCAGACCCCATTACAAATCCCAGTACCACTGAGCAGGCACGTCTTTAGGCTGTGGTAGATTTGGTCAGAGTTCAGAGCAAGAACTCTTGCCCCAGGTGATGCAGGTAAGGAACAGGACTTGGAGTAGTACATCTAGGAGACACAGTAGCAGACGTACGCTATGCACGGCACAGGGCTTAAACACTTACTTGCTACATTGGAAGACAGTGACAGTCCAGTTTCACTGTGGTAGGGATGCACCGCTATCTGCGTCATGGATGGGACTGGCACACCAGGGAACGACACTGCTGTAGCTGCCAATGATGGTGTTGTTACTGAATAGGGGTACTGTGCTCCTATGAATGCTGGATGGACACTCTAAAATAGAAGATGACAAACAACAGTCATGCCTACTGTATCTCACCATTTCCAACGCCAAAATTCGATGTCCCCACACTAGCCTCAAAGCAGGGGAAGTCCACTTACAAAGAGGAAGCATAGCAAGAAGCAGCGCAGTAACTACCTTGCACCGCATGACTGTTACAACTGTTTGTTCCTCCTCCATTTAAATCTGATTACTTTGCACAAAAACATTTCAAGAACTTTCACAAATAGGCAGAGCCCAAAATAACCTTTGATTTTCCCTTTGTAGTCTCTATTTAGTTTCAAGATGACAAAGCTTCTGTCAAGTACATAGTGTGTGTTCTAAAAAACTATTGAGTAATAAAAATTAAAACCTATTGTTATCTTTCATATTCTTTCAAGACTTTACATGCACCTACAGAAGGCTCTTTATCAGCTGAAAAGCGAGCTGGAGAGCCAAAGTAGGCATCACGAACCAGTAAGTGAATATGTAACCTAGATCTTCAAAACACAGCCAAAGAGCTGGGGAGAGCCCTACACTCTCCCCAGCTAGACATACTCTCTCTGGAAGCAGTTACACAAAAATTTCAGTAAATGAGCTAGCTACAGGTAAGACTCACCTGTGGGTAGGCTGAGCCAGGCACTGGGAAGACAGCTGGACGTGGCATGTGCTGGATAGTGTGTCCAATATACTGGGGATTACAGGGAATGTGAGTCTGAAGGGTGGTGTAAGGGTGGAGGCCCTGGGTGTGTGTATGCGCCATTGCCGGTCCTGCCATTGTATGCTGCTGGTACATGGTTGACCCCATAGAGATCACTGGCATGACCGTTGCTGCTGCGGTTACTGCAGCTGCCACTGTTACGGTGGTTGGCTCAGTGGTCACCCGGTTGTCTGTCAACCCACGTGCTGCTTCTGATGCAGCCCGTGCACCACTGGTGCTGCAGCCAGTGGCGCCTTCTCTCTGGGCTGGAGTCCCACCAACAATCTGTTCATAAAGCCAGTACCACTGGTGAGCTACTTCAAAGAGAACTTCTGGGTACACGCCACCTCCCTTGGCTGCCTCTTCTACTGCCATACAGGCCTTTTCCAGCATCAGATTGTCCTAAAGGCAGAGGGGAAAAAAAAAAAACAGAAGCAAAGAATGAAGGAACAGGAACACAAGAAGGCACACTACAACAGGAGAAAAGTATAAGGCACTCTAAAACAAGTGATGCTATTGGGAGCAGCTAGATCACAATTATGCAGCAGAATAGCCAGAGCTATTCACAAAAGACAAACCTACAGAACTGAGACTAAAGGCTGTTCAGTAGCAGAGAGGTTCCAATCCCACAACTAACAGTATGTCCCTGATGGTGGAAACCAGCTTGTGCCAGCTAGTTAGCCCCCACTCGACACTCACCTGTTCCTTGCACTGCACCAGAGCCCTCTGGATCTCATTTGGGTTCAGGGCATGGGCGTGGGGCAGGCAGCTGAGTGCCAGTTCGGCAGCTGCCCGCACCATGTTGGAGTCTCTGGCCCGCGAGGCTCTGTCTGCCAGTGATGCCACCTCTGGGGGGGTCAGATGGCCATCCCAACACTCCACTAAGATGTTCAGGGCTGCGCTACCAATCTCCATGGCCTGCCCTAAGAGTAAAAGAGAACACTCTCACATTACTGACCATGCCCACGGGAGTTCCTGTCAGCTTTCCCTCAACAGGGGCTGCACTCATCACTTTCTACAGTTACTACAACAGAGCACTGTTGCTCTCCTTAGACTGTAAATCAAATGTAAGGCTCTTCCTCCCAAAACACAGAACAGGGAAGAGCTCTTGATAAGCAAGCAGTAAGTGAAGGTATCATTATCAAAGCGAAGCTAAAGATGTATTTAAGGCAATGAGAGGAACTTGAAAGGGTCTACAGCTCTTGAGAACTGAAACAAAAGACTGTGCAAGTCACTGGTGCTTAGCCTGTACTGCTGCCATCTGTGCCTTACGTGACTGCCACAGCATCATCAGGTTCAAGAACAAGCTCACCCCCTGTCCCTTCCTGCCCAAAAGACAGCCTCCCAATTACGTTCTGCTGTAACCTGTGATCCAGGAGACATGAGAGGAGTAAGTTCGAGAGAGCCAGTTGGGAGACACAAAGTTGTGCAGCCCTAGTGCATACAGCCCAATCTCAAAGGCGCAGAGGTGAAGGTTGCGGTGTGGTCCCTGGTGCCCACCACTGGAGGAAGGGTGGGTGAAGATGGAGGTACTGCTGTTTCCACCTGCTTTGATAAGGACTGTCTTGGCCAATTCAAAGTAGAAGTGAGCAGCTGCCTCTGAAGGCTGGTTCGGGACATGAGGAGCATGGCTCTCCAGCCGCCTCCCTTTATACCTGGAGAAAACAAGAGGAATTTCTCAGAGAGCAATGGTACTCCAAGTTCTCTAGCTCGGGTGCAAAGTTCCTATATTTAGGATCCAGAGAAAACAAAGAAACTCTCCCAGAAAAGCATTTCCTAATGCACACACGCTAGTTCCCTGACATCAGGGAAGGCTACCTCTACACATCGTGTACTATTCATTACCTGCCAACCTCCACAGTTTTTGCACGGGCTCCCCCACTGGCTCTCCTACTGCCACTGGAAGAGGAAGATCCCAGTGAATCACTTGAAGAACTGCTGATGCTGTCACTGTCTTGTCCTCTGCCCCAGGATGTTGTTGCCCATCCCCCACGTAGGGGACGCCGACTGAGCGTTGGAGAACTGTCAGAGGTAGTTTCAGGAGCACTGCTGTCAATACTAGCCATGCCTGCGACACCAGAACACATACAGTAATGTCAGCAGGTACACCTCGTGCATCACTGACAGTCATGTCAGTGAGAATTTAACTTTGCAAACTGGAAGAGAAGAAATCAGTCAGTTTGGCCACAGATATCACTTTCAAGTTCTTGGATTAAAAAGCAGAAAAGTCTGAGAACAATGTGTCTTTATTTTCCCCTTAGCACCATATCTCAGCCACTCACTCCATCTGCTAAGCTTTATGGCAGAATATAACAACAAGATGCAAATATACGTATAAACTTAAGTTTTACAGATGCCCTCCTGGCGTAGGCTGCACAATTTATACAAAGTTTTTTTCCACATCCTCAGCCTCCAACTTATAACCTTCTTAAGAGAAGTCCATCAGGCAGCAGCTCCTCTAAATTTGTTTCTGGACCCAGGAGCACAATGCTCTGCTCCCTGAGAACAGCAAACATGATATTCCAGATATCTAGTCCATTACCCAGAACATAGCTGCTGTGAGAAATGCACGCACATGGTAAACAGCAATTCATTAGAGGCTGAGGAGGAAATCTGTGGACCAAAACCTTTTTCTCCGTGCCAAACACCTTAAAGATAATCAACTGCTCCTGTAGTATAGGAAAGGCTGACAAGAGGAATGAAAGAGCAAGGGAACAGTTGAAAGCACAGCATGGTGCCCAGCACAGCAATAGGTGTTAGTTACTACCTGTGTGTTTCTTCTTCTGCCTGACGGGTGAACCCCAGCATCTCCCATTGTATCCACCTCGGTTTCCAAGGGCCAGACGACTGGGGACCTTTCCCTCCTGTTTCAAGACAGTGGATTCCCCAGCTGGCTCACAAGGGGACCTCTGAGAGCACTCTGCATAAACAGGACAGCGACAAACTAAACATTACCACTTGTTTCTGCATCTTGACAATTATGAAAAGATGCAAGATTTTTAGACATTTGGGGGTATTTACGAGCAGGATGATCTCAATTTTTTCCGTATTAAGCGTTTCATCAGACACTAGGCTAAAAACATGGAAGCTTAGTAACACAAGATTTGTAAAATTTGCTGCAACTATGTTCACACGAAGATTTACAGTAAAAATGCTCCGGCAACCCTAACTTTATTGTATTTATCCTCAGCCACAACTCATCTCTATGGGAAGAGTTAAGCGAGCATCCACTTTACTGCATGTAATGCTTGTAAACCAAAGCGTGAGCACAGCTAGAAGAAAATCATACTGTTTATCTCTAACGACCTTCAGCAATTTTAGCTATTTATCTTGCATGAATGCATCTGACTCGATTTGTAACTTTTTGAACACTGCACCTCTGATATAAACCTAAACGATGGAATTGCAGTGGTTTTGTGGTAACTGGCTAACAGCTGGCTCAAGACAGGAAAGCCTGAAAATTACCTTGAATTTCTATGCAGCAATGTGTACAGAAATGGATTCAGACAAACAATGGGGAAAATGACATTCTAGTAACCACCAAGCAGCCAGGCGGTAATATAAATCATTCTGACTACTATTCAATACAGATGTGAATTTGCAGTTCAGGTTTTACATGGATGACCAAAGGGTTTCAGCATAACCTTTATATATCACCTCTTACCCTGTGAACTCTTCTCCACAAAGGTCTCAGGACTGCTCTGCACCGCTGGGCTTACGCCAGCTTGCTGAGCAACTGAAGTCCCTGGAAGCTGCTGGATAGCTGCAGCAGACTGGGCAGCATGTTTGGAAGGAGACTTTTGATTTGCTACTGTAGGCTTGCTGGAAGAGTAGAAGGAACTCAGAGTCTGTGGCTTGTGAGTCTGACTCTCTCTGTCCAGAAGTTTGTCTAAAATCTTTAACAGCAAGAGAAAATATATGCATAAAAGAGCTTTTCAGATGAGTAAGAGAACAGGCATTATACTAATAAATAGTAGAAAGTACCACATCAGTTTCCTTGAAGACTATAAATTCCACTCAACTGGAGAAAAAAAGAGAATGCTTTTTCAGTAAAAGGAGGCAGCCCTTCCTCACACTGAAGATCAGCTAGGAACAGTTGAGAGCCATATGGCCTGCACCGCAACAGTTCATTTGTACTCAGTAATATCCCCAGTTTCACTTCAAAAACGCCACTGCCTTCACTTAAAAAACACCTAAACTGACATTACAGAAGCAGTTCTGCCACATCAAGGACAGAACAGAGGACTCTACATTTAGTGTCTGTCATTATATGTTCTTGTTTAAGTGATTAATTTTTCATGCTCAGCATCCAAAACACCCATCACACAATTACTGAGAAACTGGCAAAGCCTCTTCAAACTTTCAGACACCAGAGAAATTGCCTTCTACCAACCTACAATAACACCTTCTTCACCCTGCTTATTACAGAACTGGGGAACAAAGCGTGACCGTATTTTTTGTGTTTGTCCAATTCTACTCTTTTTTCTACACATGGAACGAACATCACTGGTCTGACAGAGCACTTCTTTTTAGATGACTGATATCATAACCTCCCTGCTCATCCTCATAGCTGAGAAGAGTACAACAAAAAAGCTTCAGCTTTAGGTGAGAGAAATACACTAATAGTATTCTTAGTGGGAGAAGTGTTTCTGAATAAAAAGGACAAATAAAAATTTTCTTGAAGCTCCAACAGTTTTTGATAAGTCTTTTCCTCTGGGTCATGAAGTTGTACTCTCTCTTGCATGGGCCATTAAGGCACATGTGGATTGAACTTGCATATAAGAGAGAGATCAAAAAAAAAAAACAAAAAAATGCTGCAGCAAAACAAAACTAATCCCCATACAACAGATGCAGTGCATACTGAAAACCCCTGGGACAGAAGCCTTGTTTTAGCAACCAAGTAAAAGCATAAACTACAGTCAGAACGCATCTCTCAACTGGAGCTTAAGATACCTTTGGTAAGAGTGCCTCTTCCAGGGCAATGCATAATGTGCAGTCAGATTTTGCCTCAGTGAGAGAATATAAAAACTAACAACGTGCTTTCAAATCATCAGTGCACAACATAGTGACTTATGCTCACTGGGAAAACTCTGCAATCCATCAAAGCACAACCACGGTTTACCCTGCATCTCCACAACCCCTTTTAAAGGGAGGCTCACCTTCTTCAGCTTCGATTGATCATCCTTGTAAGTAATCATCAGGGCTAGTGCCAGATCTCCTTTCTCCCTTCGAGTGCCTTCACACAACAGAGGATGTTCTGCTTCACTGACAGTTGTCTTCATGCCTAGAGGCCAGAAAAGAGAGGGATGAAAAGGCAAGCAAGCCCATGGGACTACACCACACCCTTAGCAAGATACATACATTTCAGACTATTTTATTCACCTCATGGGCAGGCAAAAGAAGAATTTTTCCTATTTTTCTGTTAACTTCAGAAATAGGTCATGAATGAACAGGAGCTACTGTATGTCCCCAGAATACCAAGCACAGTACAACTGTCAGAGCAATATGATCAGAACATGTCATAGAGGAGAGGCCAGACATGTCCACAACTTCATCTTGAAACAAGCTTTTCCAGTTTCTGCAGATGCTACAAAGCCAGCATTTCTGCTCCATACAGAACTCATCTTTGTCCTTTTAGAGATGAGGCAACAGAGGACTGGTCTTGTTTAACCCATTCTATTCATGCAGCTTTAAAACAGGTATACATTTCTGCCAACAGAATATGTGTAACTACTGGTTTGTCACTGAAGCTGTTATAAATGAGTGGTAGGAATTCAGTATTCTAAGATTTTGAATTACACGATAATGCTTAGGAGTACTTCTGCTAGCCTTTCACCATCATTGCCTAACCTCTGCTGAAATGTCTGCCTTTTTTTTTCCTCTGAAACTGCTCATCTTCATTAAAGCAATATATCTTCCATCACAAAAAATGGAAAAGAAAACTAAGATACCATTACTACTTTAACATTCAGTTCCTGTCCCATATTATCCTTCCAC